>CM071569.1:183410402-183527461 GCA_036426205.1 Ascaphus truei | reverse complement strand
CTCTCTCTCTCTCTCTCTATATATATATATATATAAATATATAAATATATATATATATGTATATATGTGTATGTGCACATATATATAGTTGCATGATGAAGCCACTGTACAAAGGAATGGGTGAAGGGTCGGTATCGGGCCAGGGTGGCTTAACCCCTTAATTACCTTTACGGTTATTATCCGATCAGGTGATTAAGGGGTTAATTGATATCTGAATGTAATTGCAATGTCTTGGCTATGTATTGGCTATGTATTTTGTTGGCAACGAAGGACAAGGATTTTGCTGGTCAGTAGAACTTTATTTATTTAATTATGCTAGTTAATGTGTTTAATAATGGGCAAATAATCTATTATCCCTATCTGGATAATAGTTATTTGGCACATTTTTGTACTGTACACTATGTGTTGTGGGGGAGGGGGGTGGATTGATGTATTTAATGTATAGGTTAGGTTTTTTTTTTTACATGCAAGGTTGGTTCCTTTTGTTCTGCGAGAGACCTCTGGAGACCACCTGCGGTATCTATGGGCTTCTCACGGGTATCAGGCTGGCGGGTCCACGGGGGACACCTGCAGGGAAGAACTGGTGGCCCCACATCTGTGGGGGCACCATGGACCTGTAGGGACCACCCGTGGGTCCCCAGACCCCCATGGGAACCACCTGAGGCCCCTCAGACACCTGTGGGTCTGACCCAGGGCCCCCAGACATCCACGGGCCTACCGTGGGGACCCCATTGTGGCCCACGTAGACCCGCGGAGACCACCTGGTGGGCCATGGCGCCTGGCGGGACCCACCAACAGGCCTCCGGACCCTGTGTGAAACATGATGCTGGTAACCTGTAGGTCTGTGAGGTGACCCATCAGGCCCACCGGGGACTCACGTGTGCCTCGGGTATTAACCCTGTATGTAAAATAATAAATCATGTATTTATGGGGGGTGGGTTATTTATTTAATAAATATAATGATGTTTATTGTGGGGCAATGTATTGTTTTTATTGTGGGTACTGGGGGTGGGGGGAGGCGATATTGGCCCCAAGGGTATGTGGGTAGGCCTCCCGGCTGGGTATTGGGTGACGGCGGTTAGGCCTTATGGGGTGGGGGGTAGTGGGGGAGGGTATGTAGGCCTCCGGAGAGGTGGGTGAGGGTGGGTTAACCCCTTAATGACTGTAGCGGTTAATTACCGCTATGGTGATTAAGGGGTTAGGGGACATTACATTGGCTGTTTTTATTCTTGTTTCTGTTTTGCAGCATTGGAGGGGGCATGGACGGTGATGAAGATGAGGATGGCCTTCATCGTGGCAGCCGGACAAGGGTGAGTGCAATATGTATTTAATGTATTTATTGTTCTTTATGTATTTAAAATGGGCACATTCACTATTATCCATATGTGGATAATAGTAATTTTGCCCATTACTGTATTGTATGTTTTAGGGGGGGGTGTATTTATTCTTAAGTATTTGTGTTGTTGGATTTTTTTAGGGGGGCACATAACTGGTACTGCAGGCCTGCGGGGAACACCCGAGGGCCCCCGCTGGCCTCTAGTATCATTGCTGTGCATCCCAAAAATGTGATATATTTAATGGGGGTATAGGGGTTGTTGGGGGCACAGGGGGTGTATGTAGTTTATTGCAATGTTTCTTGGGGGGAATTGTCCCCAATAAACATGCTATTATGCCTTAACCCCTTCATTGCCTTAGCTGATAGCCGCTATGGTAATGAAGCAGCATTAATGTATTTTAATATTATTGTGCGGGAGCAGGGGGTCCCCTGAGCTGAACCGCATTGATTTGTGGCTCAGGGACCCCTGCTTCCCGAGTTACAGGCCCCGGTATGGAGCATTGGAGGCCAATGTCGCCGCCGTCTTTATAGCGTCCAAGACACGACGTGGGCTCTACTGTATAAAGATGGCGGCGACACTGGCAACCGATGCCCCATACCGGGGCCTGTAACTCGGGAAGCAGGGGGTCCCTGAGCCACAAATCAATGCGGTTCAGCTCAGGGTACCCCCTGCTCCCACACACTATTATTAAAATACATTAAGTCTGATTAATTACCATAGCGGATAGCCGCTAAGGTAAGGAATGTTTGTTTATTTATATATGTGTCTTACTCATAGTGTAGATGTGCAGAGGGTCTCCGGAGCTGAACCGCTTTGGTTTTAGGTCCGGGGACCCCCTGCTTCCCGAGATACAGGCCACTTTAGGGGGTGCCGGTATCCCTCTGCTTTGTTTACATTCCGCGTTCACGTGATCAGGACATTTAAATACAGAGGGATACTGGCACCTCATAAAGGGGCCTGTATCTCGGGAAGCAGGGGGTCCCCGGACCTGAAACCAATGCGGTTCAGCTCCGGAGACCCCCTGCACATGTACACTATGAGTAAAAGTTGTTTAGAAAGATTTTTATTTTGCCGATGTTTGCTCAGAGAGAGTGGCGGATCTCTCTCTGCTACAAACACATATCGGCAGAAACGGCCTATCGGCAGGTTATCGGGAGACAATCTGTTTCGCCACCGGCTCATCTGCATTTTGCATTCGCAGTGATTCGCCAGAGATTCGGCACCTTATTGAATACTGCGAAGGCAAATCGCCAAAATCATGCCGAAGTGAACACTTGCCGAGAGAACTTTTTCGGCGCTTACTGCATGAGGCCCTATGTTTCCTTATACCGAATTACATACAGTACAGTAGGTAATGACCAAAAATATAAATAGCATAATTTTCCTAATTCTTGTATTTGAATAAATATATATATATACACGGGGTGCCATTACGGGGTGAGTGTGGTGCATACCTTCTGGTGACAAGAGGGCTGAGTCATCCGCGATGACTTTGGGACACAGGGTCAGGCTTCTGGGGTCCATACCCCACATAATTCTTAGCAGTGCAATGCCTCGATCTGCCGTACGCTCCAGGATGTATGGAGATGATCTCCCATGGTAGAACTTGTACTCTCCCCCAAGTTAGATCACACACCAGGCCAGAGGTATATTGCAAATAGGAACGGTTTATTACTACACACTTTGCAGCAACCAACAACTATGCAGTAGTCATCTGCCGGACACAGTCTCCTTAGATCAGCTCTCACTGGAGATGGTCCCTGGATCGTCACAGCCATCCTAGCTCTTCACCACCTCCCTAGCGGTGGCAGAGGTATTGGTCACCACCTTGAGAAAGGTCCCACTGGGGGACCGAAACGTCGGTTTTTGTGTCTTCTATCAAATATAGAACATTTTTGATTTACTTACCTGCGTGCTGTCCCTTGATGTCGTGTTGCAACCGGTATCGTATGGTCTGTTATTGCTTTATGGGATAAGCACCAAAACTTATTTACTTGCATATGGTGTGCCGGCTGTGCATTGGATTCTATATATATATATATATATATATATACATAATGTTTTTTTTTTTTTTTAGGCGGGGTTGCACATCCCTCCTCCTATGTTATAGGCTGATCAGGCTGTCACTAACCCAGGGACAGCACATCCTGTGTAATGAGACTGCACATTAGCTTTGTAGTATCTTAAGTGTCACATATAAATTGAAGGTAAAGAATACAAGAACTGGATTCTGCACTTCATCATCGACCCTGCAACTGTGAGAACTTCGCTTTCTAAATGCTCTACAATTTCTTTCACATCTAAAGACTAATTTTCTAAGCTGCTGTTTAATCTTCTGTGCTACACTACCATCCCAGGCCGGATTTATACAGTACATCTGCTCTTGCAGCTCCTCTTCTTATCCTCCAATACCTGGGAACACTCTCCTCCTACCTGTCTCCCTGCCTGTGATTATTCCTCCCTATTGCTTTTCTATTTGCTGTGACACCATCTGTTGTAAACGTTTCTGTTCTCTCCAACTCCCCCACTCTCCTTCCCGCCACATTTGCTTGTGTCTATACACCGCACCAATATGTACACACCTTTCCGAATAACTTCTATACCTGTCAATAAAAAGCACCCCCACAAATCCTCTCTCTTTACTCTTCCTCTTGGCTGCTGGGGATATCTCTCCTAATCCTGGACCCAGCCATAGAGTATACAAACCTGCTCTCACATAGGCCTTCCTGCCAATGGTGTTAACTCATCTAATTTAATACCGGCCAACCTAAAAACTCACTTCTAAAAAGAAGCATTCCAATAGCCTGCAATCATGGCAACTGTCCCACACCCACAGTCACTCCTACCACCCATTATGGCCAAACCCTGCCATCTAATGCACTTATTCCCTCACCTGCTGTCTCTGTAAGTCTCCCAACATACAACTTATTTTGTAAACTCTCAGGGGTTTCCTTTCCTATTGCCTGAATTTGCTGCGCTTATTGTATTATTTTTAAAATTATAATTCCCTGTATTTTATTGTCTTTGTAAAATGCTGAGTACACTCTCTGCACTATATAAATAAAGATATACATGTATACATACCTCCCCTCCTGTGATAGGCTGGGCAGCCTCTCAGGAAACTCAGGGGGAGTGGATTTTAATAGGAGTGGAGACAGCAAGGAGAGCAAAAGACATATATTAAGTAGGAGAAGAGGGAGTGTAGTATGCAAAGAGAGGAGCAGACAGTAAGGCTGGGAGTGCAAAGAGGAGCAGGGCATGATGGAGGGGAAGGAGACAGAAAGACAGTGGAGAGCAGTGTGCACATGGGGGAGGAAAGACAGAAAAGTGAGGAGGAAATAGAGAGACAACAAGGAGAGGAGGAGACAGATAAGTAGAAGAGGAAGTGTTGTGTGCACAGAGAGAAGAAGACACAGTAAGGCAGGAAAGGCAAAGAGAGGGGAGGAGAGAGTTGAAAGAAGAGCAGGGCATGATTGAAGAGAGTGTAAGGTGGGGAAGAGGGGACAAAAGACAGCAAGGCATTACAGAGAGGTGTGAAAATAAAGAGTAAAGTTTAATTAATAATGTCACGGGAGACCAGGCAATTTACACCTTTTTATCCAGATCATGCATTGAGGAAAACAAGATAATGAAATAAATTGTAAATTTATTCACAGGAAAAGGCAGACACACAATGTTACACAAAATAAAATACAGGCAAAAAGACACACTTTCTTGGGACAGGGGTAACACAACTAAACTCTCCTAGGTGCAGGGAAATCTACCTAAGCATTTTCTTCTGACTGAGATTTTGCCTGCCATGTCTTAGAACTGAAATAAGCCTGCAGTTCCATACACCACCCCTCCCCTCTCTCCACAGGTCTGGAGTAACTTGCTTAGACAAAACTTGCTTATGATCTTGGAGAACTTTTGAGAGAACTAAAAATCTGATGGGCTTAGTGGTTTATAATGTCACTTGAGTTTTATTCACAGAAACCTACAGTCCTATCAGAAGCGTGAGAAATTTCTCAGTAGCCAATCAGAGCAGGGCTCACCTGGCTGATTATGCCAGAGGCAGGGGGAGTGTTGAGCCAGCTTGAAAAAAAACGTGTGGGCTGGAAATATGAATCAGCCAATGGGAAATGTGCCCACAAGCAGCATCTTCCCCCACAGCTAGCCCATTGCCGGCTCTGCTAAGTCTGCAGTCACAACTAGGGGCCCCAGTGGGCTGCCCCCTGTTCTCTGGAACTTACATCTAGCCTTTTGTAAATAGCTGAATTGGATCAAACATTGCTGGATATGAAAAACCGTTTCCTGAAGTGTGGATATGGATACAAGGAGATCTCTATAGCCCTTGAATAGGCGAAAAGCTTTGTTAGAAACCTGTTACTGAAACCAAAAAGTGAAAAAGAATATGATAACCATTTTAATTTTAATATTAAAAGTACTTTCAGCACTGGCTCAAGTTTTTTTAAGAGGAGCATTTTAAAACATTTTCACATCCTGTCTAATGACAAACACATTGGAATTTTTTTTATTAAGCAACCCAGATTCTGCTACCGGAGAGGACACAACTTTGGTGACTATCTGACTCAGGCAGACCCCACTACAAAATATGTGGCTAAACAAACATGGTTAACAAGACTGGTAGGTGTCCACAAATGTCACGGTTGTGTGAATTGTCAGTACATGATTTTTGGGAATTCATTCACACATCCCCATAATGGCAATCACATTAAAATTAAGGGCTTTATGAACTGTGAATCCAGATACGTGGTTTACTTCTCAGGTGCCCCTTCGGGTTGTACTATGTAGGCAAGACCATGAGGATGATGAAGGAACAGCTGAGCCTTCAAAGGTCAGCTATCAGGAAAGCATTGGCGGACACAGAAAATAAGAAGGATCTTATCCATAAACCTATAGCCAGACATTTCAAGGAGTTCAAACATGGATTAGCAACGCTTCGTTGCATGCCTATTGCTCAAGCCCTTGCATCTGGGAGAGGAGGCGACCGGAAAAAAGTGCTTTTACAGCTGGAAGCAAGAATGATATACTGTACAGCTTGGACACCCTGAGCCCTTGTGGGTTGAATGAGGACTTCAACCTCAGCTGCTTCCTATGACAAGTGTTCGCTTAATGACATTGGCACTAACTGCTAACAATAGGAGATTCATGTTTCCACAGCAGGACCGTTGCTGACCCACCATTGGAAGTTTGTCAAACTGTGAATACTGTATGAGTTATGATTGATATGTCACTGACTTCTGGTAATAGGTGATTCATGTTTCCACCTTCAGGAACTGACCCCCCCCCCATTGTAAGATATAGACCTCTAAAGACCTGAGTTACCAGCAGAGCTGAGAGATGCCCATTTCAATGGCTACAGGAACATTGTGCAATATCAGGGTCTTGGCTCAATTTTCTCTTTACCTCTTGTTGGGCGTGTTTAAAGTGTTCCTTCCATCAGGCTCTTAATGTTACTTTGCATTACTATTTCTATATATACCATATTTTCAATATGTATTGAGCTTTCTGTGCAACCTCTGTGCCTTTTATTACTGTATGTGCACTGGGTTTCAAGTGACCCAATAGACATTCTGTGTCTAAGGACTAAATATGACATTGATGCTTATTAATTGTTTATATTTACTGTGTGGTGGCTACTTCGGAACCCTTCCCTCTCTGGCTCAGCCAATCAGAGGAGTATGTTAATATCCAGTATTACATTATGTGACTCTGCTAGTCATCAATTGTGTGTATATACATGTATTGTTTTCCCCCCTGTTCTGTTAGTAGCACTATGTACTAGGTGATTCACTGTATTTTGCTTATCTACTATTTGCTTTCATGTTTTTAGCCATTCTAGTCATTTTGGCTTCTCTGATCCAAGCTAGATGATACTGCTAGGGATCGCAACTGTCAGATTGCATGTGCACATGTGCAGAACTGCAAAAATGGCCGCCGCGTCTCTCTGGTATGCTAGCAACATCAGGGAGAATGCCTATGCCTGCGTGTATATTAAGAAACACTTGCTGGTGCATGGTGCATTGCGCATGCGCAAAGAGTCCGCAGCGCTAAATCCAGGCTGACAGGATTCAAACAGGCTGTATTTGCATCCAAGTGATCCCCAGGCATGTGTTTTGACAGTTACTTGCCAGGTACAATTGATTAATTAATTACTCTGATGCAATTAGTGTGATTAAACTGCACTTGTTTTGTGGGTTATATATGTGTACACTGTCTCGCATGCACCACACCACCCCCGTTGGGGGACTGAAACATCGTTTTTTGTGCCATTTTCTAATACAAACAATTATTTGCCTACTTACCTGAGTTCGTTCGTTCGTTCGTTCTCGTATATATATCACAATTATTAAGGTTATGGTGGGTAACAAAAGTGACAAAAACCCTCCACAGTAAAGCACAGTAATCTCATCCCAGCCTCTGTCTAAAAGCTGTGTTTAAAACAGTATGCATTAGCTTGAGGATTTGCTTGTGTAATACGAGCTTGAGACAAAAGGTGGCACTGTGTGCTCATTTGCATGTCATTTCCCAGAATCCCTTGCTGCAGTGGAAACGCTGTGTACTGGGCGATAATGGGGAGAGACAGGGTTGCAGACCTGTCTAAGACATGCAAACGAACATACAGGAAGAGTCGGAAGGGGCGAGAGAGATGGGTGAGAGAGGAGAGAGAGAGAGAGAGGAGAGAGAGAGAGAGAGAGAGGAGGAGAGAGAGAGAGAGAGAGAGAGGGGGAGAGAGAGAGAGAGGGCCAGAGAGAGAGGAGATAGATAGAGAAAGAGAGAGAGAGAGAGGGATAAGATGAGATTAAAATATAGTATATATATATATATACACACACACACACACATACACACACACACACACACACATTCATATATCATATTTGTATTCCTCCATTTATGGAGATTTGCTTTGGGCTCTCTATCTTTTTACATTTTACAAATATTCTCCAATTGAAGTAAATTAAAAAAAGTCAGACAAATTCATGAATATTGGAAATTGCAAAGAAAACTAAATGTTTGACTTTGAAATCATCTCCAGATGGTAGGAGCGTGATGGTGTTTCTGCTGTTACACCTACAGTATAAATATGTTTAAGAAAGATAATGCCCTTGAATAAAATAGAAATAGATATCTTCCTAGGTGATTTATCTTAACGAAGTTAACTCTTTGGCTTTCTTCTTTAGAAAATGTATTTGTTGGTGAAGGTGAAGCCGTTTTAACAACCTTTATTGAACAAGCCCAACAGATATGTGAATATTAACTGCAAGGAATAGATGTGTGAAGTGCCAATAGGTGAAACTTAAAACCAGTTGACCACTTAAGTTTCCAGTTTCTTGGAATGATGGGTACAGATGTGCAAACGTTTCACCCAAACTTTTAAACTTCCCATTTTTTTGATTCACGGTCAATTAGTTTTTTTTAAAGTTCACTAGTAGAAGTCTCCACAGCCTGCAAAAAAGTATCGGTGAGAGAAAGAAATAGAGAGAGAGAGACCTGGACAATATACTAATTTAAATCATTTGAATATGCTCTGCGTATTCAAATGAACTCATTTCCCAGGTATCTCTACATTGGGCACACGCATCAAGTGCCGGTATGGGTTATCGCAAGCGTTCCAGTGTTAACTCCCCTTTACCGACACTTGATGTACTTTATGTACCCTTACTGTATGTGTTATATAAATAGATACGTGTTTTGGGAGATATATACTGTATCAATAGGTTCTCTCTTTTATCTTATCATTACAGCATCTTTGAATTTTCCTACCTGAAACAAAAGGGCAGAAAATGTAAAGATGCATATACTGCAGCTTATGTTAGAGATGGAGAAAAACAGCTGGCTTCAAGCAGTTTGTGGTTTTCATCAGCAGCTTTCTCTGGTAGATGGATGCACATTATGGTGAGGGGTCAACAGTACGTATTAACCCCCAGAATTTATACAGGGTCTAAATACTAGCTTATTAACATTGTCTATTGTTTTTAGCTTATTATATGTGATGATGTTATACAGGTTATATGAAGTTCTGTGCATCAATTTCTGATCTATCAAACTTGATCACAAAAAGTTGGTTATAGTTACAGTGTGCTCGATGTTTCTTACTGTACATGATAGACACAGGCAGCTTTTCATAATCTGAGTGCTTACAAGAGTCTCCCTACTTACAGTGACATTTGTCTTTTTGTATTTTAAAAATCTTTTTCCCGCGTAGAGCAAATTTAGAATTGACCGTTAAAAATGTTATGTACAAAATAGAAATGAAAATAGATAATAATGACCGAATAACCAAAAGTACAAGCCCCACTATTATTCATCTTCATCAATGAAACATCATTTAACAGGAAAGTTATTTTTAGGGCAGACTAAAAACCGTTGGTCTAGGTTGATTCAATCATGCAGCACAATAGCGCCTTTGAATTTCCCATCACAATCAAAGGTTTATGAAATGATAAAAGCTCTTTTTTAATTATGTAAAATGTGTAGTGATTACAGTGATTAGAATGTAGAAAAAATTATGCATTGTGAACAATTAAAGCCTCTCTCAAACTTTTCAGATGATGTCATGAAGAATAAGTACCCTGGAGCAAGGACAGAAAGAACAGTTTATCATATTTATAGGTTTTCAGTCATTTGGATGCATTTGGTCATAAACCTTTCCAGCTGCAAGATTAATTTTTTTTTATAATGCATGTACCATTTTTCACAGAATTGAGTGGCAGCAGATTAATATATCAATGTAAAAATCAGTTTTAATAACTTTTTTTTTCTTTTCGAACAAAAATTCAGAAATCAAACTTGATTGATATGGATGAGACTCAGGGGCCTATACATTAAGCTATGATATTGCCAATGCCAGATTGGCATGCAATTTGACACAATAAAAAAATATATAATTTTTACTCATTCATTAAAAATTATCTAATTTGCATGCTCTTGTCACCCGATTTGCTGCAAACCGACTCGAATGTGATAGTCAGAAATATCCTCTCTCCTAGGTAAGTGAAACAGTGCTCTTGTCCTCCATCTACAGCACTTCTACCTCTCCAGTAAAAAGCCCTATATTGCCAACAGTACCTCAGGGAGGGATTTCGTGCCCTGACATTTGTGGGCATTATGTCATAAACAGCAGTTGTCATGCGGTTTAGACCTTCATGAAGGCGAGATGTAAATCCGTGGGAAAATGTTATGTCACCCAGAAATGCATTTAAGTAGCTCCAAGTATCTCACTTATTGCTCTAAAAACATCACACAAAGGGGCTTATGCAGAGAGGTACGGTAGGATATAATTAGGCAGGTTTGCGCCAAAATTTTGTGTTTTGTAAGAGATAGTGGCGAGAATTTGGCCGGGCTATTCAAATTCGGCAGACGTGTGGCGAGAATCGTGATCTCGCCACTACGTAATAACGCTAGATTCCAGTAGCTCCGATGTGCATGAACACGCCAATCGGAGCTACTATATGGCGCGTTTTGTTGAAATTTTGCCCGCCAACAAAAGTTGGCTGTATTGTGGGCTATTACCGCGCGGCTCAGAATTAGCTACTTCCTACACTCCACGCTACCGGAATTCCCTGCATACCATCACAATATATTCAAATCCTGTTGCGAATTTTATCCGTACCTCTCTGCATAAGCCCCAAAATGTGATTAGAATTGCACCAAACTGGGGTTCTGACCACTATAAAAAATGTTGTTTAGTTTTATCAATAGATATAGCAAAGAATAATTCTGCAATCACTGTGCAACATAACTAATGCATATAATACACACAAGAAAATATCAAAATCTAATATTAATTGTTAAGTTTGAAAGCAAAATATATTTTGCCCTGTGTACTGTAGTAATGGTGCAAGAACAGTTTAGTTCAGAGGAAAGGTCAAGATTAGAACAAAGAGCAGGCAAATAGATTAGGAAGGTGGAGTGGTGGAATGAATGTTTTTGACACATTGAAGTGAGTGCATGTCCTGGCGGCCTCTCTTGTTGTTTTATAATACATTTGAATTTTTATACAGTATTATGCTATGGAGCTGGCACTTCTTCTTCTCTTTTTTTTTTTAGATTTCCATGATCAGGCTAGATCATTATAGAAGCTTGCCTACTCCATACTGTGACTGGAACAATTATATCTGGACTTTGATTTCATTTCACCATCTATTTTGGACTTAAAGTTTGTTCTATATTTTTCATTGGACACTTTACACTCAAGGTTCAAATATAGGGCCTCATGCAGAGAGCAGCGCTAACAGGGAAAGCGGCATGTTTTGGCGAATTCTGCCTTGAGAAAGGCAGATAATGGCAAGTTTTAAAAAAAGCGCCATTTTTTTTTTTTTCTTGAAACTCGCCGCGCGGCTGGAGAGATCCTAATCTCTCCAGTGTTTAAAACGGCCGTATGCAGAGAGCCGCGAACGCCATCTAGTGGCTGTTCGCGCCAAAAAAATGGCGCAATTTTCAACATTTTTCCTCTCCACCATGAAGCTGGCGCTCCGCGGCCGGTGGAGGAGAAAAAAAAAAAAAATGATTTCTTTCCCACTAGTTTCAACAGCGCTCATAGCGCTGGTTGAAACTCTCCATATGCAGAAAGGATTGTAAATGCAGTTTTATGCCCTTTCTGCATATGGAGAAAAAAACTCTCCAATAAAGCTAAATTTTATTCCCCTCTCCAATTCTAAATAGCGCTGCTCTCTGCATGAGGCCCATAATTTTTTCCTTTTTTGGTCATTTTTTAAATTGTGGTTATACATATTTTATTATTATTCTAGTATTCACTTTTTAACACTTATATCACAATGTTTATCACTTTTACTTATAGAACGCACTTATTCACACACTGTTAGCGCTACTCTTTGTTTTCTGTTTATATATATATATCTATATATATATAGGAAAAAAACAAGAAAACAACAGGCGCACACATGGTGTAGTATGTCAATAAAATTTATATAGGACTGGAAAGGAATAAAAATTGCGCACTCACAAACATGACAAGAACATAAGCATGTATGAGTAAAATTCAATCGCCAGCGGGGACAGGATAGCAGGGTACCGTCTAGGGGCTCCACCGTGTGCTGCAGGTGTCAATAGCTCCGTGGCCTCCGTGTACCGGACGCTTCCTCACTCCAATCTCGTGAGAGTTGTGACGTCAGCAGGAGCTCGTCCAACTCCAATACTGCGAGAATCGTGACGTCAATGGGAACATTCAAGTGACGGGAGAATATGGACAGTCTCTCAACTCCTCTCCCTGCACCCGCTGGATACAATGCTTTGTATATAGTCTGTAATAGGAAGTTGTTGAAAATGCGCTATTGTACAAATAATGCAATTGTGCTAATAAAAGTGATCCGAAACACACCCTATGCGTTTCGTCCTTAAGACTTCATCAAGGGGTATGAAGCACAAATGGCTACAGACGTAATTTATACATATAGTGACTAATCAAAAACTAGACATTACTAATCGCATAATTGATAACATAGGAGTAAATTAACTCCTTTCACTGCTGATAAGGAACACATATATATGTAATGATTGTTGCTAATACAAACAATATATTTCATTGAATAGAAATCAGTCAATACAATATATATATATATATACAAGTGAATATACATGAAATTATATTAAGAAACTTTAAAGAAAGGATTGAAATGCGCAAAAGGATATAATTGATATTCTATATAAATGATGATGTATGTATACATGAAATATATGGAGAGATTGTTATGGTTAGGTACAAAAAGAGATTCAGAGGGACAACCATTATCTAAATGCAAAAATAAAATTAAAAATAAATAATTAATGATTATTAATTTAGGAAAATTAATTAAAACATAATTAAAAAATAAAAATATATAACTGTAATTGTAATTACACTTTAAATTTAAATTTAAACACCTAAATAGGAATGGAAGGATCACAGAGAGCAGAACACAGATGCAGAGACCAATGGTGACCAGTGGCAAAAGGCATCACATTAATTGTTAATATAAATCATATCAAAATAATAATAAGATATTGATATAAATATTAATAATATATAATACTTAATAAATAATAAATAATAATAAATGATAAATAAAAAGAAAAATATTAGAAAATATATAAAGATAACCTCAATACCTCATTATTAAGAGGGAGATTCACAATAATTGTATATATATATGTATATATTTAACCAGACTAATTGTCAGAAATGTGACACAAACAAAGTGTGTCAGAATTGGATTATATAAACTTAATAAGACATGTAATATTAAACAAATGACTGTTGTCAATCTGAAGAGAACAAGAAAAACTCGTTCAAACCAGACCTCCAGAGAGACTAGTCAACAATATGGGCTCAGAAAGCTAAACCACTATGCTAATGTCAATGGTATCATTAAGACCATTGGGATGGAGAGTCCCCAAAACTATGTTTCCCTAGTACATAGTTGTTTAAATCTATCCCCTCCTGAAAAGGAGGGTGGGATGTATTCTATGCCCATAATGGATAGAGAACAAGGATCTTTGACATGAGTGTTAGTGTAATTACGTGATAAACTATGTAAATGATAACCATGTATATCATTTCTTCGGTGCTCAAGGAATCTTGTGCTTTATGCCCTGGAAGTGCGGCCCACATATTGCAGGCCGCACTTACATGATATAAGGTATACCACATATATTCTTAGGCAATTGATATAACTATTAACCTTATATGAAGTGCCATTACTATATGATGTAAAGCTGTGACCTATATTCAAATGCCTACATGTTATACAGCCACTTCTCCCACCAGAGAAATTGCCACTAGGTAGTGAATTTTTAGATAAATCTGAATGTGAATCCAGTAAAGACTTCAATTTGTTAGAGGCTAAAATAGTTTTTAAGCTCCTTGCCTTTTTAAAGATTATAGGTGCTCGTACAGGGACCAAAGATCCAATAATAGGGTCATTCTGAATGATACTCCAGTGTTTGTTAAACACTTGTTTAATCTTATGTGATAATTGACTAAATTGGGTAATGAATTTAGGGATAGACTGAGTAACAGTATGTTTCGTCTTGACAATTCTATCCGACTCCGATCTGGCCCTCGACTTCTCTTACAAAGACACCCTATCAGTGTTACTGGCTTCAAGGAATTCCTTGCTTACCACATCTTTGTCATAGCCCTCAACATGAAATTTGTTGGACAAAATCTCACCCTGAGTATGAAAATCCGAATCCATAGAACAGTTGCGTCGGATCCTGAAGAACTGTTTTTTTGGTATATTATTTAACCATTTTTTATAATGATTGCTGCTGTATTGTAATTAGCTGTTAGTAGACACAGGTTTAAAATGTGTCTTACTTTTGATACTCATGTCCACATAATCAATGAATAGTTCAAGATCAAGGAATACCATAGTGTCTGGATGTATTTTGTATATAAATTTTAAACCCATATTGTTACAATTAAATGATTCCAGGATGTCCACCAGTTGGTCTCTATCACCATCCCAAATCAAAATCATATCATCAATGAAACGGCCATAGAAGACCAGACCAGCCGCCAGCCGTGCGTTCACCCAAACATGGAGGTTCTCCCACAACCCCATGAAGAGGTTGGCATAGCTGGGGGGGGGAATATGGTCCCCATGGCCGTCCCACATGTTTGTAAATAATAAGTGCCATTAAACAAAAAATAATTGTGAGTTAATATGAACTTAATACATTCCAAAATAAATTCCTTTTGTGAAGCGTGTAATTGTGAATCTAACTGTAAAACAAAATAGAAAATGCGCTCAGGACTGTGACATGGTGAAAAACAAGTGATATAGATAAACAACTTAGGTGAATCTATAATGTGATATACATAAAACAATAAATAAAGAGCTGTGCTCAACCATAAATTTAAACCTGTTGCTAGGTATGTGATGGAAGTATGCTGCTGTATTCCGTGGACTGGCTCCACAAACCACACGTACTAGATAAAAACAAAAGAAAGGACAGCGCAAAACCTCATAGTGTAGTATTAAATATATATATATTGTGTGACAGCAGGTGAGTATCTCACATACATTAATTTAGATATTCAAAAGCATGGCATGTTATGGACATGTTACCACTCCGCTACCGCAACAGCACACGACAGTCAGACCGATCGATGAGGTAGGTTCCTCTCCCTCACAGGATATCGTCTCTGCAACTTCTGCCGGTGTGTAGGTCGCAGGTAAGGGGGGAGATGTTGGCTTCAATCTGGAAGCATTCTATTCCTCGCTGGATGCGTGCATCCGGTATTCAGCAGACTTCTGATGACGTCACCAGAGTTCCGTCACGTGTTTGTACCGGAAGGGGCTGGATATGTCCGTGAGGATACTAGCCTCATAATGAGCTTCAATGTCCAAAGATGCAATCGTCCCTGACGAAGTTACTCTATAACGAAACGTGTTGGAAGGCGCGTTCCAGTGCCACTTTGATTGCATCTTTGGACATTGAAGCTCATTGCGAGGCTAGTAACCTCACGGACATTTCCATCCAGCTCCTTCCGGTACAAACACGCGACGGAACTCTGGTGACGTCATCAGAAGTCTGCTGTATACCGGATGCATGCATCCAGCGAGGAATAGAATGCTTCCAGATTGAAGCCAACATCTCCCCCCTTACCTGCGACCTACACACCGGCAGAAGTTGCAGAGACGATATCCTGTGAGAGAGAGGAACCTACCTCATCGATCGGTCTGACTATCGTGTGCTGTTGCGGTAGCGGAGTGGTAACATGTCCATAACATGCCATGCGTTTGAATATCTAAATTGATGTACGTGAGATACTCACCTGCTGTCACACAATATATATATTGTTAATACTACACTATAAGGTTTTGCGCTGTCCTTTCTTTTGTTTTTATCTAAATGTAAAAAGTGATCTATAGCACCTAACCCTTTAATGTGATCTATACACGTATAAAGTGAACAAACATCACACGTGACCCACCAAAAAGTGTCCTTCCAGGTGATGTCAGAGGTGGAGTCAATGACATGCAATGTGTCCCTAATATGAGATGGTAATAGGGAGACATGAGGTTGTAAGAAATAATCAACATACTGGGACACGTTGGATGTCATCGACCCCACCACCGATATAATAGGTCGACCTGGAGGATGGGAAGTGTCTTTGTGCAGTTTGGGAAAATTATAAAAAAACGGTGTTCTGGGGTGTTTTGTGAATAAAAATGTGCTCTCAGCTTTTGTGATAATCCCAATACCAAGTGCCCCTGAATCAATTTATAGAAATCCAACTGCTAAACCATAACTGGATCTTTATCCAACACACAGTATGCGGTATTGTCCTGCAGGAGACGATTTGCTTCAAAAATATAATCAGATCTATCCTGCAGGACAATAGCTCCCCCCTTGTCTGCTTGCCTCACAATAAGATCAGCATTGTCTTTAATGTCTTTTAATGCCAGTTATTCTTCCTTATTAAGGTTCTTATAAGATACACTAGTATGTGTCTGACACAACTGTTCAAGATCCTTGAGCACTACAGTATGAAATGTGTCAATGACATTTCCCTTAAATTGATATGGGAAATAGGTGGATTTAGGCAAAAAAGGTGAATGTCTAAAGTCCAGGGCCAGATCGGAATCACAAACAGAATCCACAGTGAAATCCCCCTGTGAATCCACTATATCTGAATGATATTCAGGATTACCCCTGAAGAAGTCAGAGAAAGTCTGAGGAAAAGCGTAGGGATGGTATTATTGCACATGATTTAGTACTCATTTGACTTTTATTAGCAGCCAAAAGGTTTGAGCAGGCCAAACTTTGCTCCGGTACACTGGGACTCTTTCTTTAAAGGGAACCTGCGCCACAGGACTGTGGTTGATGAAGGAATTTGAAACCTGTTATACCACTGATGAGGAGTGACGACATCTATTCCCAGCGGAAGAGCGGAGATGCGGCGACACCTCGAGGCTACTCCTGTATATGAGTATAAACTTATACAATGCTGTTTTATATCATACTCTTGTGAGTTTTGAATTGTCTTCACACATGTTTTATTACATTTTTTATACATTATCACACGAAGATTGGGCGCTTTTTTCTTCTCTTTTTTCTTACTGTAGGTTCTTCAAGGGAGTTGTTGCACCCAAGAAGAAAGCTGCCAGCATCTTTGTTTTATTTGAGATCAACACAGGTCTTATTTTTTTAATAGATTCACTCACATAGTATACATACATACTTTTGGACAATAATATACACATATACATTTTTCACATATATATTTTTGTCACTCATGATTTTTATTTATTCTATTTTTGTATTTTTAATCTTTATATTTTTTTTATTATATATTATTTTTGTTTAATTATATTTGCATTAAGCCAGCATTGTAATTACATTATTGATCATTGTATGGGCACATGATTTTTGTTCATTATTACCTTATTTGCTAAGTTAGTGGTATTTACATTGATTTATTATAACATAATTTTCAACTTAATATTTCTGGTTATATCCTTGCATTTAGGCACAGTCTTTTAATTTTTTCCCATATATATATATACAGTGCTCGACAAATGTAGTCGCCCGCTCGCCACCGGTGACTGCATTTGGCCCGCTGGCGTGTCTCTTATCGGCGGCGTGGTACAGCGTTCTCCCGGCATTCTTCATTAAAGTTTTGTCTTCCCCTCCAGTTCCCGTCAAAATGGCTGCACGGCGTCATTGCCATGGCGACGGGATGCTTCGTGGCATCTGACGTCACATTGTGTCAAGTTAAAATGCCTGCAGCATGACCGGGGGGAGGTGGGGTGGTGTGTGTGCGCATGCGCTGGCCCATCTGCCTGCCTGCCTGGAAGCGGAAGCATGGACCCCGCATGATGTGACCAGTTCGGCCTGCCCAATCGGATATGCAGACATTTGCTCCTGCTGGATAAGAACTGTGGCTCGAACCCAGGGAGGAGCAGAGAAGGGTAAGCAAGTGCCAGGTCTGGGGGAAGAGAAGGAGAGGTGCAAAAATCCGGTGATGACATCACACAGTCATTCACTTTAGTCCACTGGGGTTTTTCTAATTGGAGAGCTTGGGGGTTCACTGGATATTATTTATTGTCATCAGGAACCGGAGTTCTCTCCAGCCCGTTAGTCATTGCGCATAGCCGCTGAATTTCTCTGCACACAGCCGCAAAACAATTCAGCCGGTTGCTCTAACACGAGTATATAGTAGACATCAGGGGACACTTTGCTGCTCTGCTAGCACTACGGCAGCGATAACACCTAAAAGTGTTTTCTCAGCTAGTCTGCACATCCAGGAAGATTAATTACCTCCAGTCTCTTCTGTCTGCCTTCGTGATTTACTGCTCTGGATGCGATCGATCGCGGAGCAGCTGACCGGCAATAATATTAACTATTTGTTTGAACAGGCTACTGACACGGGTTCTGGAGAAGTGCTTCAGCGCTGCAAACATTTACAAATCTATTCATGAGCATAATACTGTTTCCCCGATCCTATACTAATTTGGATCATTCTGACACTGCGCTTCAGCACCGCTCTTTTGACTCCAGGTAATCAATAATAGTAATCTGTTTAGCATACCTACTATCTGGCAAAGTGAGTAATAATTCATTACCATGTACTATTTTATTTTCAGTGTGCTAGGCAATCAGCATTAAACAAACACAGAACCTAATTGGCTAGTAGCTTTTATTGTTTGTAGCAATCTGAACAGTAGCTGTAGTGTGCCTGATGTCAACAATTCTGAATTTATTCAAGCCTGGGGGAGATGGGGGTCCAGGGGCCAGCACCCTTCATAGGGAAGCAGCACCCAGTCAGTGTAAGTCAGTGTAAGTAAGTACGTGTCAGTCAGTGTCAGTCAAACACCCAGTCAGTCAGTCACCCAGTCAGTGAGTCAGTCAGTCACCCAGTCAGTGAGTCAGTCAGTCACCCACCCAGTCAGTCAGTCAGTCACCAACCCAGTCCGTCACCCACCCAGTCCATCACCCACCCAGTCAGTCACCCACCCTCCCAGTCAGTCACCCACCCAGTCAGTAAGTCACCCACCCAGGCAGTCACCCACCCAGTCAGTCACCCACCCAGGCAGTCACCCACCCAGGCAGTCACCCAGTCAATCAATCAGTCAGTCAATCAATCAATCAGGCAGTCACCCACCCACCCAGTCAGTCAGTCACCCACCCATCCAGTCAGCCAGTCAGTTAGCCACCTAACCACCCACCCAGACTAGTCACACACACACTCAATTCTTATTAGGAATTTATTCAATTTTTTTAAGTTGGTGTGGGACTAGGGGTGAGGCTAGGATGGGGCTAGGGGTGGGGCTTAGTGATGAGTAGATTTTTGGGTGATTTGTCAATCACTGTATATACAGTGGTGTGAAAAAGAAAGTACACCCTCTTTGAATTCTATGGTTTTACATATCAGGACATACAGCAGCGGCAGCTTTTATTCGAAGTAATCACCGCGCTTGTACCTGGCATGTTCCTGAGTGCCACACTGTTCACCCGGAGCATGCCGGGCTCCCAGCCAGGCGCATGCCCGGCTGATGCTCGGTTGAATTGTTAATTGATAATGGTTCAGGATTTACTAGGCTGCAATGCTTCGCGTGTCCGCCAGATGGCATAAATTCATGAATTGTAATGCAGTATATATATACAGTATATATATATACTGTAACAAAAACCCCATAACCCCTAACATACAGTACTGTACACATACAGTACTGTATATGCACATCAATGATACTATAGGCCGCGGGGGGCGAGATGTGTTGCAGCAGAGAGAGATTCGCTGCTCTTCTGTGCAAACATCGGCACATTAAAAAGATTTAAAATACATTTTTATTCATAGTGTACATGTGCAGGGGGTCTCCGGAAGCTGAACCGCGTTGGTTTCAGGTCCGGGGACCCCCTGCTTCCCGAGATACAGCCCCCTTTATAGGTGCCGGTATCCCTCTGCATTTAAATGTCCCGATCACGTGATCGCGGCATGTAAACAAAGCAGAGGGATACCGGCACCCCCTAAAGGGGCTGTATCTCGGGGAGCAGGGGTCCCGGACCTAAAACAAAACGTTTGCTCCGGAGACCCTCTGCACATCTACAGTATGAATAAAACACATATATAAATAAACACTCGTTCCTACCTTAGCGGCTATGTGCGATGGTAACGAAGCAGCATGAATGTATTTTTAATATATTGTATAGTGAGCAGGGGTTCCCTGAGCCACAAATCAAAGCTCAGGGGACCCCCTGCTCACTGCCCAATATTATTAAAAAATACAGAAATGCTGCTTCATTACCATAGTGATAGCCGCTAATGCAATGAAGGGGTTACACCCACCGTGCCCGCTTTATTGTGGGTAGCGGGGGTGGGTGAAGGGGTATTTGGCCCTTGGTGTGAGTTTTTGGACTTGCGGGGGGTGGAGGGTGCACTTTACCCCTTCACAGCCGTAGCAGTTAATACCGCTACGGTCGTGAAGGGGTTAAGTGCACCCGCTACCCCCGCAAGCCCTAAACAACTACCGTTGGGGCTAATACCCCCTTCACCCACCCCCACTACCCACAATAAAAAAAATTCACACACAGCAGCAGCACAATTAATAAAAAATCTAAATAAATAAATGAATAGAAATAAATACATTTAAAATACATTTTTATTCATAGTGTAGATGTGCAGGGGTTCTCCGGAGCTGAACCGCTTTGGTTTTAGGTCTGGGGACCCCCTGCTCCCCGAGATACAGGCCCCTTTATGGGGTGCCGGTATCCCTCTGCTTGGTTTACATGCCGCGGTCACGTGATCGGGACCTTTAAATGCAGAGGGATACCGGCACCTCATAAAGGGGGCTGTATCTCGGGGAGCAGGGGGTTCCCGGACCTGAAACCAATGCGGTTCAGCTCCGGAGACCCCCTGCACATCTACACTATGAATAAAAATGTATTTTAAATGTATTTATTTATATTCATTTATTTATTTATTTATTTATTTATTTATTGTGCTGCTGCTGTGTGTGAATTTTTGCCCCAAAGTCATGCTGTGACCATATAAAGTCACCCTCCCAGATGCCCATAAAGAGGTTCGCATAGCTTGGGGCAAACCTGGTTCCCCATAGCAGTACCACAAGTTTGAAGAAAATATTCATTATCAATCCAAAAATAATTATGGCTAAGTATAAAAGTGATACCCTCTAAAATGAACTCAATTTGTATTTTGTCCATATTAGGATCGGCAGATAGTACTCTTGATATAGTATCCAGACCCTGATCGTGTTTAATTGACGTATATAATGATGATACATCACTGGTGACGAGAATATAGTTATCTTTCCACTTAATCTTGTCTAATGTAGCTAGTATGTCTGTAGTGTCTTTTAAATTAGATTTATTTTTGATTACATATCGCTGTAATATGACATCCAAATAACATGACAAATTGGATGTCATAGAGTCTATTCCTGCGATTATAGGTCTTCCTGATGAGGTGCTGTGTGTGCTGCTAACATCATATCAGATATCCAGCTGTGGGGTTGTTCATCCATCATCTATTACTACAGAGTCAAGCATTCGCCTCTGATCTCTGACATGCCTGATTTTATTTGATGCCACGTGAGTCTCCATTCACCTGATAATATATATCACATCGTTTGATTCAAAACTTTATTTGTACTATTTTGTGCCTTTATTTTTTCACATATTGATACCTGCGCTCCCCTGATCCCCGAGACGTCCTACTATTGAAGTGGAATCTGCAAACCATCCACTTAAGGGTTTTTGAGCTGCAATTTTGTTCACGTTCACTTTATTCACAATATTAATTTATTATTTAATTTTGTATTAACTGCGCCACCCTATTTGCACTTTGTTGCACACATTATCACAAATATGCTGTGAAGCCACTTCCTAGTTTTAGAGTGGCTTCACAGTATATTGAGTAGGTGCCATTGTCACACTGAACCTTTGAACCTACTGGTACATTTTTATACTTTTAACATATGCATTTATTGTTTTCCAATAATGTTTTTGTCTATATGAGGGTTGCTTAAAGTTTTGCATAACAAAGCTTAGTTTATAGTAAATGTTTTTCTCAAAATCATTACCAGCGCAAGCAAGCTTTTTGGATATCTAAACATGCCATAGAAGTTCTTTACTAGTAACCTCACAAACGTTAAATTAACGATATTATCATTATCTAGAAACCATACTTCAATATGTAGTCAACAGAAACACTTATTAAGTGTAAGTAATTATTCATGCTGGCGCCATCATTTTGGCTTCTTTTTTATTTCTTCATTTCCATTGAATGTCTCTGCATACTCCTCAATGCTTTCTTTGTTTAGGCACTTATCTAATTGTTAAAAAAAAATCAACAGTTGTCCCTTGCTTTAACGGCTTATTTCATATGCACTGTAAATTTGTTGCCTAATTTTAGACAGTGCTGTGTCTTTGATATGGATTTTGAGTCAAGTTTCAATTTAGCAATCCCTTGATCATTTCAAAACCATCTATTAGATCACCAATATACTGTACAGTAGAATGCATTCAGAAGCTTAAATTTTTTACAGATGCCTATTCATAAGTATTTTGGGAGACTGTGAGCACAACAAAACCTCTGCCTGTTTCAAAGACATTTTTCATAAGAAAAATCATATTTCCTATATAGGGGAAATAATAAATGCAATGGTTATTTTATACATGAAAGATTTTCTCATTTAGACCAAGCAAAACTCTTGGACATCTACATTTGAAACAATTCTCATTAAGAACTGGTAATCCGTTGGTGACTATGCCCCTCAAACTGTATGAACAGCCATTTCCTTTACAGTATGTGCCATTCAAGCCTAACCCATAATCAGTAGGTAGGCAGATGTGAAAACTTAAGAAAGCAATCATGCACAAGTACATTAGATGAGCGCCAACACCTCTCAGAATAAAATTGAGATGAACATTTGCAAATAATAAAGAGTGGCGGAATATAAAATTCTATATAGAAAAGTTAATAATGTAATAAGCCTTAGGATGCTTTGTTTGTCAGAGAATGCATAATATAGTTAAGGGATTTGTGTATACAGGCAAAATGAGGCAATTATGGGGCAAAAAATGGCATCAGATTTATTCAATAAAAATTCCTATTGCTTTCAGACGTTTGCTCCACTATTGTATTACTTTGCCCTGATAGTAAGCAAGTCTTCTGGCCCCAAATTTGGGTCAAAACTGATGCAGAAAAAAAACACTATATTTATTAAACAAAATTAATCACATTGAAATAAATTGGAGCTGCTTCTTTCATAAATATGGGGCAATTCTAAGAGTCCTTAGTAAATAACCTCCATAGGTCCTTATTATTTTTTACCGTATAAATCAAATACAGAATATATGAACATATTCCAGATTCCTCCCAGTATTTTTTTTAAATAGTTGATAATTCATTACTGGTGGTGAAAGTGCTGCTATCTAATTTATGTGCTTCCTTTCTAATGACTACTTGAAAATCAAACTGGTAAGTTAGCACATTTTCCCTTTCTTAACATTTCAACATAATTTGGAAGGTAAATAAATCCATGGGGACAATAATAGTATTGTACTCCAACAACAGTAGAAGAGCACAGTTTTACACAGTGGGAAAAATAAACTGAGTTTTTAGACAAAGAAAATCTGTGTTTGAGTGCAAACCTTTGTTGAATGTTCTTGCTTGACTAAAATTACATACAGTAACATTATGTGTTCAGGTGGGATTTTCCTTGTGCATGCCACTCAAAATCACACTACTATGCACCAAGTTTGAGTCCATTATAGGGCCACATATTTACAAGATGCATTTTTGTAGTGTTTACAACAATTTAGTTTTTTCCCTTACTATTCCTGCTAAACATATTTACACTTTAATTGATTTTACCGATGTGTTAATTTGTGTATATTTTGTTTCAAAAAAATATTTTGTTTTAAAAAAAATGTAATTCAATTGGCCTAAGGTTTGATAAAACATTTTAAGCAAAAAAGTTACTGGAACTTAGAATTCCGCCAGCAAATCCATATGAAATATTTTAACATATATATTAATCTATATTAAAAAAACATCCAGAACCTGAAATAGATTTTTTTTTGCTGGAGAAGACAGCAACGCCCTATTTCAATGTCTGACTTGAGGTAATTTGTACTTGGTGAACTGCTGGGAACTATGTAAATTGTGCGAAATTACCAAACTTGGTTTAAAATTGTGCACGTCTCAACTGTATACTCATGAGAATTCTCCCATCTAATTTATCACACTGTTCTTTTGGGATCATTCATAGAGAGAGAAACGCTCTTACTGCACAGTAATTTCAGGAGAAAAGAGCATATCTAGTTACAAAAAATATATTGTAATTTTTCCCCACTGCAATTATCAGTCTATTCGATAAATTGCAATAGCCTTTAAAGGTCATTCGTTTCTGATTGACTGTATATATTTTTGTAACCAAAGGATACCAAAGAAGCATTAGAAATTGGTGACATTCAGTTGTTTAAAAAAACAGAGTATGACAGCAACTTTCTTTTGCCTTTAAAATTGACTTGACCCCCCAAAAATATATTTTCAAGACATGGCAAACCTTACGAAGGAACATGCTACATTCTAGTCCTTTTAAGAGATTGAAAACAATAGAATTTGATCTTCTTTTACTTCTGCTATAAGTTTGCTTAAAAAAAGACTCTGATAAAGATACCATAAAGACTCTGGAATCAACTCTGAAACATTTGACCAATTATGAACTTCACATTTCTACTTTAGCTTAATATTGCAAGATTAAATGGATCCCACATGGACTGAGGATTCCCCACGCCCTACACTGTGCAGTAAGGATAAGACATTTTGTCAATGCTGGGAAGTGTTTCTTAATAAATGCTCAACTGATTAGATGCTGGAAGCCATAGAAGGGTAACAAAGAGAGATTCCTACCTTTAGACAACAAATTATCGATAGTGAAAATATCCTTACTTCAACCTGGGATTTTGATAAATGACAACAGCTGAAATGTGAAATGGATGCGACGATTACAGCTTATTAAACAGAAATTGAAGAAAAGAAATATAAGAAATTCAAACACGCACACATGATTACATGAATGGGACTGTATATAATTGGCAAAATAATTACATACATTGAGGTGCTGCAAGACAGAGAATAATGGAACAGATACCTTCTGATAGCTCACTAAGTGACTCCTTGATCCATTCTAGTGATTTTTTAGATACGCCTCGAATACCAAAACTTCATCTATAATACAAACATCAAGAAAACAAGAAGGGCAGTATCAAGGGAAAGAACTACTCGACCTCAGATGGATGGAATGATGAGATCACGCCAAACAAGAGACAAACATTGATACATAACATCTCCTCTGGAATCCTCATTTCTAAGGAAATATAAGTTCTGGAGAAAGGACTATCTTTTGTTCCTTATAATGAAAGTGCTTTCTTTCATGCTGAAGTAGACCTCTTTAAATGTATATGTTCTATTAAATTGAACATTTTCTTTTCTGATACTCCACAGGTGTTTGAAACGAGAGGGTGGTGACACAAGGGAGAGGACTGGAACTTAGTGCCACATAACTGTTGGGGTCAAAGATTATGGTGGAGGATTGAGTGATGACACCTCCTTCATTATCCTCTGACAAACATAGATCTAGGAGTAGGTATGTTCCCACTGTTTTCAATAATACACTTTAAACTTTCTCTTATTTGGTTAAAATGGATTGTATGAGTTTTGATTTAAAAAAAAGATACCCAGATTCACTCATTTAACTTACAAAGAGAAAAAAATATTACATAATCTGAGGTTCTAAAATCATATAAGCCCCCCCACCCCAATAAAGGTGGGGCACTTGTGCTGGTGGATTATAAGAAATACAAGGCAGAAATGATGCGACAATTGTCAAATGAGGAATACTACTCTATACTAACATGCAGTATGATCCCACTAATCAGTAAAAAAAAGAGATTGATACAGTAGATCGGGCTTGTCCATGAAATTTAATTGACAGGCGTCTTAAACAATTCTTTATGACACAATTCCCAGTAGACTGTTATTATACATTCTTTCAAAGGTGCACACAGATTCTGAGACCACATATGGAGCAGAGCCTGTCTTTTCTTAAAGATGCTAACTAGTTTTCCAGAATAGTAAATGACTTTGGTAGGATGATTGACAAGGTGATATTGGTGACCTTAGATGTCCAGTGCCTCTACACTACCATCCCTCATGATGGAGGTCTAGAGGTGATGGATAAAACCTTGGGGGAGAAGGATTATCCTGCTCTGAAGAATCTTCAACTACAGCTGTTACCAATTATCTTGCGAAAAAAATTTGAGTATATTTTCTACCTCCAAAAATAAGGCACAACATAGAGCTCAAATGTGGCCCAAGAATATGTGAACTGTTGTATGGCTGTCTTTGAAGATGCAGTGATATATATACTTCATGCTGCACTGCCTGATGTGGAAGAGATACATCGATGATTTATTCCTCGTCAGGCATCATGGAGTCCCTAGTCAGATTTATCAATTCCATTAATGTGGCAGATTGTACCCTCAAATTTACTATGTTGTCTGATTATAATACAATCCATTATCTAGATGTCAAGGTAACAAAGAAAGATGAATGAGTCACTACTAACATTTTGCAAAGAAAACAGCCCCAAATAATATACTATTGGATAATAGTTTTCATCCATCATCTCTGGAAGATAATCTTCCATTAGGACAACTACGACTATGAAGAGTAAAAAGGATTTTCTCTGATCCTAAATTAGTAGATTAGAGACTATATCAAATGTCAAATACATTTATTGATAGAGGTTATAAAAAACCCTCTAGATAAACATCTTTACAAAGTTCAACAAATTAGGAGAAAAAATATATTGTTATGTAATAGACAATGGGATGAAATAGAAAATAATTCAGTTTATCTCGAAATTAACATCTGCATCTGGATTTATGAAGAAGTTCATTGTCACGGAAGCGTGAAAAGCAAACTTATCAATAGTGGCGCTCTAAAATTATCAAAATGTGAAAGATCATACGTGAAAAATTAAACAACAGTGATACTTATACAAACACATGGATGCTGCTGTGACCCAGTGTGGGATTGCTCTCTCAATCCTCGTGGCAAGTGGAATGGTGTAGATCATCAGGATGTGCAAACATGTGAAAACAGGAAGATAATCTGATGATGCAATATTGTTAAAACAAAAGGTGTGAAGATAGTAGTATCAAGTCGATATGTAGAATACTCACAAACGTGAGGTGGATAGTATACACGTAATGGTATCTTTAGAGGATGATCTGCCAATACTGCAGTGAAATACAGATGATTCCAATGGAGATATACACTCCGGTGAACCTTAGTGTAAAACAAGATGACCGGACATAGTGCAGACTGTATATAATGTTTATAAAAAGTAGATAAAATCCAATACACTCACATGATTAAAATAGTACGCAAGCATTTAGATCTCACACAACGGATCTCGGCAGCAGGATCAGTAGCTTCTCTGCTTCCCCTCTGTTGTAGCGTGCGTGTCACGGATGCGTCTCACTGATAGCGGAAGTGACGTCATCCGCTTCCAGGGGTTCCGGTCCGGTTGTGAATTAGATTGGTCAACGTCACTCTACGCGTTTCACCTTCCTCGGTTTCGTCAGGAGTAATGTTGACTAGATAAGAAAAGGCTCCTGTGTGCTTCCTGCACCACTTTATTTCTTCATCTATTTATTTCAAGATGGAGAAATAAAGTGGTGCAGGAAGCACACAGGAGCTTTTTCTTATCTAGTCAACATTACTCCTGACGAAACCGAGGAAGGTGAAACGCGTAGAGTGACGTTGACCAATCTAATTCACAACCGGACCGGAAACCCTGGAAGGGATGACGTCACTTCCGCTATCAGTGAGACGCATCCGTGACACGCACGCTACAACAGAGGGAAGCAGAGAAGCTACTGATCTGCTGCCGAGATCCGTTGTGTGAGATCTAAATGCTTGCGTACTATTTAATCATGTGAGTGTATTGGATTTTATCTACTTTTTATAAACATTATATACAGTTGCACTATGTCCGGTCATCTTGTTTTACACTAAGGTTCACGGAGTGTATATCCCATTGGAATCATCTGTATTTCACTGCAGTATTGGCAGATCATCCTCTAAAGATACCATTACGGTTATACTATCCACCTCACGTTTGTGAGTATTCTACATATCGAACTTGCATTCTTGATTTACTACTATCTTCACACCTTTTGTTTTAACAATATTGCACCATCAGATTATCTTTCTGTTTTCACATGTTTGCGCTTCCCGATGATCTACACCATTCCACATTGTCACGGGAGACCAGGTTTATCAACACAGTTATACCGGGATCATATGATTGAGCAAAGCAAGGAGGTAAAATAAATTGTAATTTATTTCACGAAAAGACATACACACAATGTTTCACAATTACAGTCAAAATACACTTACTGTGACGGGGGCAAACAAAATAATTTTTTCCAGAATGAAATCTTGTAAAATAAAGTCTGTATGAGTAATTTCCCAGGAGCGAGAATTACTCGCGAAAGCCTTGGTCCGTTCTCAAATCTGCTGCTGCTGTAATGGCACTTGGAATATTGATGAAACTTATGAAGCTTGATGAACCTTATGATGAATCTGATTCCCAATGGGCTGCAGGCATTCTTATAGGGTTCAGAACCCTAAATCTAACAAGTGTAGCTAATCTCTCTGTGGGAATAACTTTTCCAACCTATCCCGGAGTTGCCAATACTTCATAAACCTAGCAGGGGTGGCTTCCTATTCTGCGAAGGGCATGCACCAACCTAGCACCTTTGCCACTTAGCATATGGGACCCAACCCCTCTACCTGGCGACAGTAAGGCTGGGCTGGGCAACCATTTGCCAAATGGCCCAGACTTCACACTAGGATGGGGGTACTTGAGTTATCCCTCCCAACCTAACACCTCAGAAACTCTGAGACATTCAACTCCAGACTGTAACAGACATTGTGGTATCAAGCCAGCAGGTTGCCTTAGAAGTCCGGAGCTGTAAATTCCTCAGCTCATTTACAGTGAGACACTGCATGCATACTAAGTGGAGTGCTATAATAAAATGAGTGTTTCCCTCTCTCCGGTGTTCTGAATGAAAGCCCAATTATTCCTATCATGTTTAATACATCAAAATAGGGGGACTTTCATTCATCAATTTTTATGAAAAGTTATAAAAATTGAGTTATGATCGTTTTATATGTATCTATCTGAACTACGCGCACAGCCATTTTCAGAGTGCTAGGAGCTTCCTAACAGAAGATAGCAAAAAGCCGCTTTTTATTCTCTAAGCGCTGGACTTAGAAACATTTCATTCTCACCACCTTTTACATGGTGGGAGAGACTCCGAACCCTTATGCTGGGTTTCAGGGTTTGGGCATTTTGACCCTTGATTTATCCCCCTGTCCCGTCACATTGTTCTGGTCTGTGCTGAAGCAGGGAGACCTAGCAGTGAGCCGCCTAACTTCTCCTTAGGGAGGATTTTATCCGATCGTCTCTGTCTTCATATCCCCAGGAATCTAGTACGATTCCTGGGTACATTTTTGGGGTAGCCAGACACTCTGGTCCAACTCTACCCAAACACACCCTGACAACATTTTTACTATAAAATCCCCCCTGAAACTGACGCCCTGCGAATTTCCACTGGTATAAACAGTAAAACACACAGAAATCTTTTATTACAATACAGTTCACATGCCATAACTGGGTTGACGAGCTGACACTTCAAACTCCTCAATATGGCTCAGGGACACCCAGCCGGGCATAATACCTTTATTATTATCCTTGGTACCCCCTCACCGTCACATTCATAATAAGACATTGGCACATTTTTTAAGTGATTCCAAATTACATAATGTATTAAGATCACCTCCTTTATTTTTATACAATAGGTGAAGACATTTGAGAATTTGTTTAGTCCGTACCGACAGGGAACTTAATGTAGAATCACAATAATTTCTTTGGACAAACAAAAATGGAACTTTAACATGTTTGAACTTTATGCATTGCAATTCTGTAGTGAAAGGAGAAACATTTGAACAAGAATGGGAAAATGTAATAGTGAATATGTAATTGATCTATTATGGTGTCTTTGTGGCAAATGTTTTGTGACAAAACAATTAGACTAATAAAAAAAGAAAGTCGCAACACATAAATGTGCCATACATCTAGCATTGAGGAACACTAATAATGAATTTAGTGAATAACCAGTGGCCAGACATTTACAACATCATGTTAGTCAATTGAAATATCAAATAATTGATTGGGTACCCCTAAAGAAGGGTGGAGCTAGGGAGACTAGACTGCTGCGGAAAGAATCTAAATGTATTTTTTTTAATTAGATACAGTAGTGTAACCCCAAAGGGATTAAAGGAATGTTTAGATCTAAAGGTATTCCTGTAATATTTCTTCTTTGTTTTGGTGTATTTTCAGATGCTGATACAATTGTGATTACATCTTATTGATGAGACCTTCATTTTGGAAACTGACATCACCGCCCCTCCCCCTCTGGTCAAAAGGGAATAGCTTGATGGGAAATGTAGTCCTTTCGAATGAGTTTGTTTAAATACCACACATCTGGGGATTTGGCCTCATAGTGATGTAATTTCCGGGGTTTGTGTCCATGACATGTATAATATTTGGCACATGTTGTTACTCTTTGAACACCTGCCTGATCAAAGGCCATATGGACCTGAAATGTCTTTTTTGGGGGGATGTCTGCCTGATTTATGGTTAGTAAAGGCAATTGTCTTTATTAACAATGGAAGTCTTCTGGTGAATTTTCTTTACATTCACTAGGAAACCTGAATGCTTTCATGTCCTGTCTCCCCTCCTTGTTTGTTTTACTGATTAATTGGAAGCGCTGTTATGCTTCTTGGGAGACATGCACCTTATTCTAAATATGCATATATATTTTTTGCTCTCTATTATGCTACCCAGAATTATTTCTGATTGACCACTTCAAACGTAACAATAGCAAAAGGAGTCCCTGTCCCAAAGATCTTACAATCTGTGTTCTTAGACAACAGGAAAATATTGTCCTTCCTATATTTGTTGTATATCATAGCAAAGAAGATTGGGTGGCCATATATATCATAACTTTCATTTTGAATCCATCACTGCTGAAGGGGCTAGTAGCAACACTAACATCAGTAAGTTCAAGTCTGCTCTTCCCTGGTAAATTGTACTGCACCTACAGTATGTCTGAATACAGTTCTTTATGCTTGCACCATCAACTGTAGTGCAGATCTATTTTGTTTGTATGCTTTGAATCCTCTTCAGGACAAAGATTCTGCATTCACGGAGTTGAAGGTTCTCGGTAATGCTAGAATTATGTAAATATGATTTTAAATAACTACTGTATACAGGTAGTTTTGAATTTTCAGGCATCAATCAGCTAGTATTCAATTAAAAATCTTCCTGTCACAAGTTCATTTGATCCTACCTTTGTCTACATCTTTCAAATACAATTGGAAGACACTAAGCTTTGATACAGTAGCTCTCACACTTGTAAATCAAATATATACAGCACTGTACTTATATTTTAGGGAAGTTTATCTCACTTCAGAACCTGTGAATGCTTTCCACCTTATTAAAGAAAATGTAAGATCCATGAAATGCACCAGTTGCAAAATACCTTGACAGAATGTTGCTATTAAATGCGTGCCAAAATACTTCTCATGGCATCAGTTTAGTGACAATTTTTTTTAGAATAGGAGTGAGATATATGTTCCATTTTTTTTCTTGTGAATAATCTAACACATATAACTAGATAATGTTCTTACAGTACATTAAAACCTTTTAGCAGAAAATATAAGTAAGATCATCTGTGATCTATAGGAATTTTTAGTACAATTGTACTTTAAGATTGACTTATGATACTCTCAAATACTCTCAAATTCTAATTTATGATGTTCAAAAGTGAAGGTCTACATTTTGTACTTTGTAATAAAATAAGATGTAGGCAAGGACATCATTCATTGTCCCATAATGTCTGCAAATAAATAAGATGTGCATCACTGTGTAAAGTCCCTGAGCTTTGGTCTTCATTTTTTATTGTTCATTACAAGCTCAAACTTTAGGTTGTAGCTATGAACATGGAATTCGTAATTAAAACATAAATGCTATTAGGATTTAGTACTGCTATAAGTCAGTATAAAGTAACTAACAATCTTCTCATCTGACTGATCTTGTAGTCTCTTAAGGGGATGAAAAAAAGCTTTCAGAGTTTTGAAAGACAATGGTACTGTCGCATTGATTTATGAATAAGTAAAAAACAGTACATTTTATTTGTTCCCCACTATATTTATAAATAAAGACCCTAGCATTTTCTCTATGGGATTTGTTTTCTCAGTGTTGTCAAGTAAATGACATTGCTGCAACATACTGTATAGTATTTACTCATAAGCTCTTAATAAATAATCTATAGTATAGAAAATAAAGTGTCTACTTTAGGTCCCTCGTTGTACTTACTTGTATGAAAACTATGCATACATCTTACTTTTGCTAAGCATTCAGTTATACAATTTACTGTTGTAAGGCATATGGCTTAAGTTTGTATAGCACATGCAACATTAAGTATTGCAGGATGGCACTAAAAGCTGATTGTTAGTAATAAAAAGTTACAGTACTACAGAATTAAGTTTGCTTTAGGGTAGTTTTACATCCAAAAATAATTTGCAAAAAAAATAAGTCACTGTTTACTGTCATCAAAATATCTGAAAGTGCTACCTTTGTCAAATAAAAATTATACAGATGTATATGTACAGTACTAAAATAAGTACAGCAATAGGAATGTATATGTAAACTATATCAGATATTTTATTTCCCCTAGAAAAGATATAGTGGGCTTTTAGAAAAACTTTTAAGGGAAAAAAGTGTGTGTTTTTTTTTTTTTTTTACTTAGGTACAAGTAATATACTATAGGAATTTCACAGTTCAAGGAAGGAGCACAGAAAATTGATATAATTGATATAATGAAAAAGTGAAGCATTGTGGATGTTAGATATAATATAAGGCAACAGTCACACACATGCACATGCACAACAAATACAATTGCCAGGAAGTCGATTATGTCATTCCTAGTGCATACTGTAACAGCCAAAATGTTAGAATTGTTATCACTGCTAGAAGGTCAAATATTCTGTATAGCAATGTGATATACCAGAAAACAGTAGCTTATGCTTGTGTACAAGCACATTAAAACTAATGGCAAGGTAGAATTCAGAGAAGAGTAGTGAGCATAAAAAACAGAAAAAATGATAAGCAGAAATAATGTGTGACCACAAGTATTGACACACACACAAGGGGATGGCAGGGTATAATAAAAATGCTAATAGTAGTTTAACTCACACGGGCATGTGTGAGCCCCTCCTATCAAAGTTTCTTTCGGCTCTTGCCTCAGAAAACGATCCCTGTCACATCGGGGATGAACAACTTATTCTCACGGGGTAATCCTCTTGAAAAGTGCCAAACAAGGCGCGACAGCCACAAGATGTCCCTTTTTAACATTTGGTAACTTTTTCATCGATTATTACTAGTATTATACTTTTAAATATAGATAAAATAATGAATATGATAATATTAAAAAGGTTAAAAATGTTTTAAAAAAATATGTAAGAAGTAAGGTAATAAGGAGAGTTGAACAAATATTACTCATCTCATGAAATAATATACAACAAGATTCACGTAATGATTAGCCGGTAGGAGGGTTTTAGAAAACATCAGAATATCTAATTTCTTGGTTCAATTATTTTATAAAGCATATTTATGTATTTTCGTATTGAAATCTCATTATAATCCATTGAAGTGTTTTGAATCCTTATGAGTTGTTGAGTGAAAAAAGTGATCTGCGCTCAGAAAACTGTGATAGTGCTATAGTGATAATTAAATCAAACCTGTGCAGAGTGGTTAAAGTGTACAAGCTCTAACTGATTGTAATACATAAAACATCAATGGGTGATAGGTTGGAACGCGCCCTCTTCCTTCCTATGCGTTTTGTATACAGATATACTTTTTGTATACAGATATACTTCGTCAGGGAATCACAGGATTAAAGAAAGCAAAGTTAACATGGGTAGCATAAGGAGCATAAGGAGCGGCATCTACATCTGCACCACAAGCTCACTATGCGACCATGTACTGGCCAAAGTCAAGAAAGCGCAGTTAAAGGGGAAGTTCATAGACCTTTATGAGTCTAAAGTGGGGTTGCTAGATAAGAAGAAAATACAAGTAGTAACAAGCATAAGACCACAAATAACTGGTTGTGAGGTTTTATTTTATTTGCTAGCTGCATTTTAGAGAAGCCCGCAGAGCAAAGGTTAAACATTTTAAAATATCTTGAGCAAATACATGACACTAAATATTTTTTTTGTGGGGGGGCAGCATGGCATCAATATGATGAGTAGTTCAGATGCAGGTTGCATGGGACCCCATTTTAAACTTTGGGACAAAAGACATTCCCATCTGGCTACGTTTGGTCATGCCAGAAAAATTGGCCATCTTTACAAAACGGCTGGGTGTGCGGCCTTCAAGTCAACCACAAGGAAAGGTAAGAACAGGGGAGTGCAGGGACTTTAACCGCAAAATATGCTCAAGGGGAGAGGAATGTAAGTATCACACACATATTGAAATTGCGTAGGAAATCACACAGCAACTAAATGTTTAAAACAAATGGTGGGCTCCAACCAGTACATTTAAAGCGGCTTTTAAAAGGGCAGCGACACCAATTAATATACTAAACATGCTGCCATGGTTCCAAGCATACCCCTGCAAAAAGAAAGCCGTATTTCTGAAAAAAGGAATCCCAGTGGGTTTCCACATACTGTACCAGTACAAGGTTTTCTGCAAGGTAACCACGCAAGTTGCACAGATACTGTAGGAGGAAGAAAAAATTTAAGTTAGGACGCATGGCCGACCCCCTTTCAGAACCCACCTACTGTATACGTAACTTCATCATCTAACCACAAGGTTGTTTCCCAAAAAGGAACCAGGAAAATTTAGGCTAATACATATCATATCCCAGTGGCAAGTCTGCCTACCAACGCGATTAACCAGGAAGCGTGCAATGTACAAATTCCAATCATTTAATAGGGCCATTGATATCAATCAGAGCAGAGGGGCACTGATGGCAAAAATAGCCATCAACTTTTCGTCTGTTGCCGCTTCATCCTAGCAGTTTTAGGCTCATGATGTGCAAACTAGAAGGGTCATACTATGTAGATATATGTCTCCCAGTAGGCTGCGCCATTTCGTGCACCTATTTTGAGATCTTTAACAGATTCTTATAATGGTGCAGGGAACAAAAGTCAGGGATGGATCCGATTGCACATTACTGTACCTAGATGAATTCCTCCTGGTGGAACAGCCGACTTGCTTGCATTTGAGGGGCTTTTAGAGCATATTTCTTAGCTCATAAAGGACCCAAGTGTTCCAATAGCATAGGAAAAAAACGGGGACCCCATCATCACTTTACCATTTCTGGGTATAGAAATACATACAGTGGCCAAAAGGTCAAAGTTAACACGGGAAAAGGTGGTGAAATTGAGGGGATTGATGCAGGGATCACAAATGCAGATCAAACTGGGTCTCCAAAATGTTACATGCAGTGCTATACCAATGAGAAGGATTTGCAGCAGAAGAATAGAGAGATCAGCCACAGGGGTAATACAACCACTCCATCGCATTAGAGTCACAACGGAATTGAAAGCTGATTTAAGGGTATTGGAGACGTTCATAAAGGACTTTGATGGAAGAAATGTATGGATAGACAGAGGTCAGACCAACCAGGAGCTCAAGCTTTTTACAGATGCTCCAGGGTCCCTGGGTTTTGGTGCATAATTTAAAAGGGAATGGTGCGCCGAGCCATGGCCACAGACATGGAGGGAGTTAGGATTATATTGCATTTCTAGAACTGTTTTCCCATTATAGTAGCAGTGGAGTTATGGGCTACAGAACTGAGCAACAGATGCACAGTATTGTTGTTCAATAACCTACAGGTAGTGAGCGCAGTAAACAACCTTTCAGTGACATCAGCCTCAGTGATTAAGCTCCTGCACGGGCTAGTGCTGCGATGCATAAAATGCGACATCAGTTCCAAAGCCAATCATGTCCTAGGGAAACTAAACATAATAGCAGATGCCCTGTCACAGTTTTAACTCGGTGGCGTTTAGGAAAGCAGCACCAGAGGCTAAGGTGATAGGTCTAACATGTCCATGTCACCTTTGGCAGATAGGGATGTCGGATTGTAGGATCGAATTCAAATGTCACTAGCTCATCACACCTGGACATCCTACCTCTGTGCTTCACAATCATGGTTCCCTTTCAGAAAAGTGACCATAACCAGGAGAGGTTCCTAGGTTCCTGCTAGCAAAGGAAAATGCTGGGATAACGTTCATCATGCTAGAGGGGTTGGCCTTTTTCCTAAAACTCCACGGCCACAAGGGCATAATTAAAGACTTTATAGTGAGGAGAATCCTAACAGGCTTGGTTAGAGGTGAAGTCAGAAAGGCTGCCAAAAGGGAACCAATAACGCTCGACACGCTCAAGAGGATTATCAGGGCTTCCAAGCAGGTGATCGCAAACGCGACAGAGAGGGAGCTTTTTAGAACAACATTCGCAATAGTATTGTTTCTGCCTTAAGGGCTAGCGAGCTCATGGCCACATCAAAAACAAGCACTAATTCAGGGTTGTTGCACTTGAACGTAGTCATTAACAAAATGATGATGGCATGCAAAATACACAGGTCTAAAACAGACCAGGGAAAGGGACATGGGCCCACCTCGGGAAAAAAAAACAATAAAAAGTTATGCCTGGTCAGGATCATAAAATGTTACACAGAAGGCAGGCCCAAGGGGAGGAGTTTCCTCATTCACCAGGACACTACCCTGCTCACCATGTATCAGTTCCAGAGCATTCTCATAAAGTGCATAACAGCAGGGGGTATGGACTCCAAAGTAGTTGGGACACATTCATTTCGGAGAAGGGTGGAAGCAGCAGAGGTGGGGGGAAGGAGGGCACTACGGTAGAGCAAATAAAAAAAGATGTGGAGGTAGAAGTCCAATGCTTATAGGACTTACATTGGAGCCAAAGGGCTCGGAAATTTATGATGACGTGTCTAACCCTTTAATGTCTTCCACCAGGTCAAAGCAAAAAAAACTAGGAAGTGTGGATATTGGGCCACTCGTGAATTTATTGTGCATTTACAGGAAGATGTGAGGGTACATGTAAGCAAGGTCACAGTTTAAGGTGGGTGTGTCAATCTGCGGTTGTGTGTTCTCTGGGTGGCAAAAACAGCCATGCTCAGTGGTGATACTAATGACAGGTAAAGATACAGGCACCTACTGTACAGGAGGGCCAGGGTAGAGCCCCATGATATGCATGACAGACTGGAGACTTTGAGGTGCCATGGGGCCTGCTATGCTCAATCAGCATGCGGGAAAGCAGGATGCCAACCGTACCGTTGAATTTACTCAGCCACTATGGGGGACTTTTAGCCAAAGCATCTTGGGCAGATAGTGGGCAGGGGAACATATTTGTGGTGGGTAAGATTCTCCCTCTTCACTATTGGAGAGGTGGAGGAAGGAGTATAACCATTTGCTAACCGATGATGAGGTCCTCCCTTTTGCTGCATTGAGGTAACAGGCCTAACGTAGCAGAGCTGGCAGACAGTTTAGGATTTTTAACAGATGTTTTTAAAAATAAAGCTTTGACCTTTTTCTTCCAACTTAACATTGTGTTGTCTCATTTATTACTTTGTTGGGGTATTTGTTGCAAAGAAGGATCAGAGTATTAAGACTTTATGAGAGAACGGAGATAAATCTCCTAATCCAGTGCTCTAAAAGAATCCAAGGGACTGCATCTCAATAGTCACATCTTAGTTATGAGATATACATTCGTTGATCTAACCAGGAAATGAATGTGAGTATGAACAAGCTTAGGTCATTGATGCTCACGATTATGGGTATAGAAATGGTAAATAGACATCTTACAGTAGGATGTGAGGAGATCCATGTAATACTGGAGACCTAACCCATAAATCTATAAGTCCATGAACCCATGGAGCTAGACCTCTAATAATCCAATAATAAATCCCATAAGGGTACTCACAACCTTGTTTGTAAAGTCCTGGATGCAGCGTGCTCTCAGCCCAATGCAGAAGTGAAGAAAGATTCCTCCTGGCGTGGGTGGGATAATGGTGGTGCACTGCCATTACCCCTCCCACACTGGGAGGAATCTTTCTTCATTAAGACTTTATGACTTTAGCAGCTTTGCCAAACTCTTCCATTGAATTAGTTGAAGAGAATTTCATTGGGTCTTTGCCACTTTATTAAATATCACCTGAAGATTAGGGGGTAATATAGTTATAGTCAACAGCAACTGTTTGGGTAATTATTGGATGGAAACTTCCATTGACATCAATTGCAGTTTTCGAACAATGATGTTCTGAAGGGCCACCTACATATTAAAACCCACTGTGAATTAGCACTCAAAAATTAAATCAAAGAAAATGGACTTAAGTTTTCCTTTTGATCTCACCAAGTTTCTTCTTTAATGTATATAAAAAAGTAGTAATACAGAGAAAATCAATACACAGGGAAAGGAAACGTTAGCAGACACACACTGTTATATGTGCATAATAGAGCAATGTTTCAAGGCCCCCTTGCCCCTTCCTTTTTCCACACACCTACATATCGAATCATATAAATATAAATTATAATGGCATAGTTAAACCTGCAAGCTAATTAAAACTGATTAATACAGTACACTTTGCAACAGATGAACCAGACCGCTCTCCCAAGAATTAGTCCTGGAATGATTAGTAGCAGGTGCATAGGGGTATGTCATAACAATGTGCAGTATACAATTTTGGCTCAAGAAGAGTCGGAAAGAAACCCCCAAAAATGCACTTTATGCCAGTGTGCATGTATATTTTGGCAAACAAAGGCCCATAGGTAAATACTTCCTTCTGGTCAATCTCATAACCACAATGGGATCAGTAATTAATGAACAAAATAATAACATTTTATTACATCAGTATATATAAGCAAAATGACAATAACTATTAAAATGAATCAAATTCTCAGTAGTGGAGTAGTAGAATGTAGAAAAGTAACTTCTTATTAGTTAGGTCTGTCCTATGTAATCATAATGGACTGATATCTACATAACATAGTCGCATAGCTAGCAGGATGTTAGCCTCGTAGTAAAATACCATACATGGCATGTAGACTTAGCATTGAATTACTATCTGGCAATAGGAGCACAGTAAATGTTTCAACATACAACTGGCAACTGTGACCAGCAATATATTGTAATCACTAATCTCCTATTGAGTTGTACTTGAAAACCTCTCAAACCATTGCTAATAGTATAAGGATCTGACAAAAATGTAGCAAAATTGTATCTCATATAATGATGCTAAAATGTATCATTAGAAAAACCGTTACAATATCCTGTCCGCAGCACAGAATAGCATGCGTATGTGAACTCATCTCACTATAGTTTTCTTAGCTACAAAATAACTCTGTAATTAGTAACCATCAAAGTATCAGCGATTCTAGCACTATGATATCAAGTGAGACGAATAGATGCAAAAGGCTGCACATGCCCACAGACACACACATAGTTGTACATGGTCATGCTAAGTGAATGCAGCTGTATTACAAATAAAAGATTACCATGGTTCGGTGAACCCAAAGTTGATATATTGTAACCGGTATACAAGCTCTGTATACTTAGCTATATACAGTATATAGTGAAAGTACGATCATGCAGATATGATGCAGCCCAGGGCCGCCAACAGAAATGATGGGGCCCAGGACAAATGAAAGGAGCAGCACACACCCCCCTCTCCAAATCATAGCGCTCCTACCATGGTTTTTTTTTTTAAGCGCGCAATTTTACTTAACTGTTTTCTTGTTATTGTTAATACGGAAGAGGGTGACTGACTGACTAGGTGGGTGACAGACTGGGTGGGTGACTGACTGGGTGGGTGACTGCCAGGATGGGTGACTGCCAGGTTGACTGGTGGGTGACTGCCTGGGTGGGTGACTGCCTGGTGGGTGACTGACTGCCTGGGTTAATAGGTACTGACTGTGTTTGACTGACTGTCTGGGTGGGTGGATGACTGACTGTCTGGATGGGTGGATGACTGACTGGGTGGGTGACTGACTGGGTGGGTGCATGGGTCGGTGACAGCATGCGTGGGTGGGGGACATGGGTGGGTGACTGCATGCTTGGGTGGCCCAAATACATTTTCAAAAGACCCCCACCACATTTTAAAAAGACACCAACCACATTTTAAAAAGATCCCCACCACTCCAATACATATACACAATACCCCCACCTCCCCATTACATACACAAAATGCCCCCACCACCCCAATACATATACAAAATACCCCCACCACCCCAAAACATATACAAAATACCCCCACCTCCCCAATACATTTACAAAATACACCAACCATCCCAATACATTTACAAAATACACCAACCACCCCAATACATATAAAAATTCCCCCATCTCCCCAATACATATAAAATTCAGACTTACCTTGGGGATGGTGTCATGAAGGAGGCAGTTGATGCGGAGGGGGGCTAGTGGATGCAGAGGGGGCTAGTGGATGCTGAGGCCAAACGATCCAAAACAAGTGTGTGCAGCGCACAACATGAGATAGAAGCAGGTCTGACCAAAAAATGACGCTTTATTGGGAACACATAAAATCGAGGGTAGTCATTTTCTCTTTCTCTCTTTTTCTTCTTTTTCTGGTTCTTCTTTCTTCTTCTCCCCTTTTTTGCAGTTAATTATGGTCTATACATATAATTAATATTAGTGAAATACCATATGTTTTTCTTTCTCTTTTTTGCCCTGAAATAATCCTAATTACATTAGTGGATATATGTATTAATTTTCTTTTTTCTTCTTTCTGGTCAAAACATCAACAAAGGAATCACTATAAGAATGTTACATTATAAGTTATACTAGGGTTATGGAAGTATGTATCATCATCAGTAGTGTGTCTTTCACATTCAAGTAGAGTACATAGGTTATATATGTTTTTTTATATATATATATATATATATAACTTTTAATAACCATTTTTAAGTTTTTGTGTTATTTGTATTTAGTTTTATGTTTTTTTACAGCCACTGCTGGTTTTGTCGCTTTATTCACAATTGGGTCTCCCGATGTGGGGGGTGCGCGCGCAATTCCTTCCCCTCTCCCTTCAGGCCATTGTGTCTGTATGGGTGTTATATGGGGATGCGCACGCACCTACAAGGGCAGGTCCTTAGCTGCGTCCCCGCGTCTCTTGCGCATGCGTGGGATGACGTGGGGAAGTGAGGTCCTCCATTGGGGATGATCGTGATGCCTATCAGCACTGGGCGAGTTTTTTACCTCCATATGCTGCGGGGTCATTTGACCGCTTAGACGGGGACTCCCACCTCTTCTCCCCTTGCGCGCCGTTGCGCATGTGTGATTGATGCGGTGGCGAATTGGAGGATTGCGGTAAGTGACGTAATTGTGTTTTGTCGCCAAAACCAGCAGTCAGCTGTACTTAAACAGGCTGTCTACTATGATGTGGAACTTCTTGATAAAGTGCATAGCCTGCACGAAACGCGTAGAAGGGTTACTACCCTCGATTTTATGTGTTCCCAATAAAGTTTCATTTTTTGGTCAGACCTGCTTCTCTCTCATGTTGTGCTCTGCACACACTTGTTTTGGATCGTTTGGACTTCGGATACAGCTGCACGCATAAGGAAGACTGCTGGTGGTTTATGTGAGTACTCATACCTTCAGGCTAACCCAATGGAGGGGAGGGGTAGTCACTTGCTCACCCCTTACCTTCAGGGTTCTACAGAGCCTTTTTCATGAGGTTTAGAGTGTTACAGGATTATTGCTCAATTGCTAAACCCAGCGTGTTCTCCCTTGTCTCTAATGGACTCAATCAAAGAATTATAGGACTAGGCATTTGAGCATCACATTGTTTCCAAGTGGATGTGGAAGGGCTAGTGGATGCAGAGGGGGGCAGTGGATTCGGAGGGGGCTAGTGGATTCTGAGGGGGGCTAATGGATGTGGAGGGGGGCTGGATGCGGAGGGGGCAGTGGATGCGGAGGGGGGCTAGTGGATGTGGAAGGGGCTAGTGGATGCGAAGGGGGGCTAGTGGATGCAGAGGGGGGCTAGTGGATGCAGAGGGGGGTTGTGTATGAAGAGGGGTGGCAGTGACACCCCCAACATCTTCCCCACCCCAACTCGAACAGCCGCCAGCGGGCGGCAGCAGTAACCGGGGGAGCGCCAGGAGAGAACCGCACCTACTTGACCCACCTCCTCGATCGAGGAGAGCAGGAAGTCCTGCGCACGCCAACCGCCAAACTCTCTCCAGCCCCCTCGGTTCCATCTCCACAAACACCAGCCCCCCCCCCCACATGTGCCTAAGTCTAGGATCCCCTGAAGAAATGCGCACGCGCACGAAACGCGTTGGGCAGTTTGTGAGAGTTTATTTGGACTAAGGCAGAGTACCCACAGGAGTGATCGAGGTAAACTGTAGGAGAAGGGGGTTTTTGGCATTTTTTGACACCGCCCCCGGTGACGTATTTTCCGGCCAACGGCGTGGGCAGACAGCGTTTGAGAACCGGAGACCCACCCCCGGTGACGCACATCTGGTTGCGGAGCTAGGGACAGTGTTTGGAGTAAACTCCATCAGACCCGCGCCCGTGCATCACTCACCATAAACCCCGCCTGTTGTATTAAACGAACGTCCTGTAAGTGGATTCCGGTTTTATACCCCGGATCCATCATCTGCCTTGTTCATTTTATATTTTTTTGGTGTATTAAATTAACTCTTGTATATTTGTCAGCCTTGCGTGTGTTTGTCTAGTATTGTCTTGTCCTGTTTGTCTTATGTTTATCTGTATCATTGTTTGCACTATGATTTTTCTCTTTTTTCTCTCCTCTTTGCTCACATGCTTCTTGTACATCTTGCTGTGTGGAGCGTGAAGTGCAAGATTGGACATTTCTGGACACTTCTTTCAATTGGACTGAACTTTTTTCCTATATGGGACTCTGTAGGCACCGGTTTGTATTGTTGTTTTTTTGCTTTGTGACTACTGTTTTTGGGTTAAGTTTCACTGGCAGTCCTCAGCCTTACATTATTAAGGTATAGTGTGTAAGGTCACACACATTTTGTATCACCTTATATGTTTATATACACTGTTTATTATATATTCACAGTCTTATAGCGCTATATACACCATTCTTTTTTCCCTAAGTCTAGGAACTTGTTTACAATAGGGGTGGGTTATGTTATTTCAATGGGTAAAATTAGTACATAAATCTTTGCAGGGTATTATGCAAATTAGAATTCAACAGATGTGTGTTTAGGATCAAATCCGTGAATTTTCATATATCTATATCAATTACCTTTGGGGGAAAAACTATGATATATGGTAACAGACTGTATAGGAATTTCTGTTTTATGTTTTATCCTATTTATCTTATTAAGAAACTGTTCTTCCTTTATTCTGTCTGTTCTTGTTATCCTTTTTCTGTAATCTAAGCACTGTATTTTTATGTATATTAAACAATTCTTTAATACAGTGGTTCCCAAACTTTTTCGTTCATATCGGGCGTAAGGGACGATCAGGATTTTTTCAAGCTCCCCAAGGTGATCAGGTGTGTATTCCATGTTTCCACGGTGGCCGCAAATGAACATGCGGTTGTGGAATATGTCGCATCCGGGTCGACAGGTTGGAGATGGCGCAGTTGGGTATGGGTATGGCTCTTACAACAGACTCTCGATTGCTCGTCGGCGCGCTGCACTCTCTCTCTCGCACGCAGCATTCTCTAATGCGCGCACGGTCTCGTCGACAGCTCGTCTCTCTCTCACTACACGGCTCTCTCTCTCTCACACTCTCTCTCACACACTCTCTCTCGACACACTCGCTTCTCTCTCTCATCATCACTCTCTCTCTCTCTCTCACACACTCTCTCTCCTCACTCTCACACACTCTCTCTCACACACCTCTCTCTCACACCTAGCATCTCACACCTCTCTCTCACCTCTCTCTCTCTCTCTCTTCACACTCTCTCTCCTCACACACTCTCTCTCCACTCTTTCCAGCACTCTCTCTCTCACACTCTCTCTCTCTCACAGCACTCTCTCTCTCACACTCACTCTCTTCCTCTCCACACACACTCTCTCTCTCACACTCTCTCTCTCTCACACCCTCACTCTCTCACCACACTCTCTCACACTCGTCTCACACTCTCTCTCACTCTCTCTCTCTCACTCTCTCTCTCACACACTCTCTTCTCACACACTCTTCTCTCTACTCCTCTCTATCTCTCTCACACTACCTCTCTCTCTCTAACCTCCTCTCTCTCTCTCTCACACTCTCATCTCACCACTCGTCATCTCACAACACTCTCTCTCTCTCTCCCCTCTCTCACACCTCTCTCACACACTCTCTCTCTCACACACTCTCTCACACAGAAACACATCTCTCTCCCACACTCTCTCGTCTCTCACACTCTCTCTTCACACTTCTCTAGTGTCTCCTCCTCACACTCTCTCTCTCTCACACTCTCTATGTCTCCCCCCTTCTCACACTCTCTATGTCCTCTCTCTCACATTCACTAATCTCTCACCACACACTCGACACTCAACATACAACCAGGGAAATCACAAACGTGGGGGGTTAATCTGGTACAGGGGAAAGCAAGAAAAGGCATGGAGCAATACTCACCATGTGCTCCATGTAGGAAGAGGCGGGCCTCGCTTTGCAAGCTCGTATAGAGCTTCCTGCGGCCCAAAAAAATCCGTGCATTGTGGCCAACTTGCTGCCTGGCGCATTGAAGCGCGCTAATACTGTCAGCCCCGTGGTGATGGGGCGACGGGATTTATAGGAGTGCACGGCTGCGCAGGGGCCCCGGGCCCCCTGACTACATGCCCGGGATGCCAGTAGCCCCTGCCGCCAACAGAAATCGCGGGGCCCCGGGACAACCATTTTAAGCAGGATCCCCCCGACCTAGGAATTGTCAGCGGTATTTGTCCGCCGCCACGCACCCCCCCCCTTGCACACCTCAAAAACGAGCCCCCACCCATGTATTTCTTTCTCTCCTTTCCCGTCTCAGAAACCCTCAACCCTCGAACCCCCGAAAATCTGCCTGTGTGTCTCTCCCGGGTGTGCGTCTCACTCTACAGGGAACACCGACTGTTTCCTCACTCACCCTCTCTCTCCTGTTCCCATCATCAAATGTTTACGTACCCACAACGGGGGCCGCCATACGCGCGCAAAAAACCAAATTACGACCGCCCAGTGCGAGGGTCACTCATGTCCGATGCAATTCCCCCCACAATCTATATACGCAAGAAACAAAATCGTTCCCCAAAACAACCAAGAATAACCAATACGAAAGGGAAATGCCCCACAACGAAAGTAAAAAAAAAAAAAAACCCCCCAAAATATACAACCGCCCCCCAAATGCATACCAAACACCTATTTTTAATTTTTTCTATATATGCAAACCACAATATATATCTATATTAATATATATCAGTAGGTAGTGGGTGATCAGATATCATTATAAGATGATGAGGATCTAAGTCTATATCTATTATAATTCATATAGTAATAAAAATCAAATAAATCTGTACAAGGTGGCTCCGTGGGGGAAACTCTCGTGTGTTCTTAACATAATAACTAAAATAGTCCTGCGACACCCGCCTGTTGCCGGGGGAATTCCGCAACCGGTGAGATAACACTGTCGGAAGGAAAAAGATCATGGCAACCAGCATAAAGCACTTCCCCTGCAGCGAAGGGATTCAGGTGGGAATGCGCAAAAATGCACCATTAGCCTACGTGTCACGGTGGTTTTGAATTTGCCAGGGGGAAGGGTCCGAGAACCCATGAAATTATAACATGGGTTCCCTATAGCTTAATTTCTTGCTGCATGTCCACAGCTTGGAGCACAGGGCCGAGGGTAAAGTAAGGTATGTGCATAAACCAGAAAAGGGGAAGACGCCCCAGAAGCAGCGTGTTCGACGCTTAGGTGGGGTCATCATATATTATAGTATGTAGTGGAGGTGAGTATAGTATATGATATAATATAAAAAGTGAAAAAGTTAAATGGCGAAATGCACGAGCGGGGGCAGCGAGGAACAGGCACAGCACCCGCACACAGACAAAAGAACAACAACGGACACCGGGGCACAGCAACACACACGCAGCAGGCACACAGGGGTCGCGGGGGTGAACACTCACACAGGGGGGGGGGGGGGGGGGGAGCACAACAAAGAGGGGAGAAGAGGGGGGGGAGGGGCACGACAACACACACAGACACACAGCACCACACCACGAACAGGAAAGAGGGCACTTATTAGTATATAAATATATGAATATCATGCACAGCACAACCTATATTCTTAGGTATATATAGTAGAATACCGTGGGCACACGGGGCCCATATATTATATAGCAAAAGCAACGAACACACACCAACACACACACGTATCCTATCGATAATCACACAAAAGGCCACACGCGACACACAAGGGACGCAGGAAAGAAAAGGAAGGAGAAACGGGGGAACGCAACACGACAATAGGTAGTGAAACACAACACGGAACAGAAACAACACATACTAGTAGGTTATTTATTAAAAAAAATTGTGTCTGGTTGTGTAACATCTGTCTGGGTGTGTGTTCGTCTTGAAATAGAATGTGTGTGATGAGGGTCTCTCAATCAAGAGAAATCTCCCCTCTCTGTCACTCACGCTCCTACCGTCCACCATCCCCGACTAAGCTCATCAGTCCACCTCCCTGTCCCCGTCTCCCGTTCTCGTCTCTGCGCTGCCCGTCTCTCCGCGTCCCTTATCAACCGGAGAAAGTCTCTCGTCTCCATCCCTGTCCCCTCTCCCTTGGTCCCTCCCAATCCCTGTCACACTACCGGGGGGAAATCCCTGGTCACCTTCCAAAGAATCCCTCCCGTTTCTCCGGGAGGGGAAGAAATCATCATCCCGATTAAAAAGGTTCCCCGCGAATCGCATGGTCACCGGAAATCTCTCCCTCCCTCCACATGCCCTGTCTCCAGCATCGTGGCACCGCCCTCCCTGAAGTAACACATCTCTCCCTGCCCGCTTTGGATGCACCAAAGAGGGAAAAGGGACCCTCCCATCCCATCCTGCTCTCGCTCCCATCCTGTCACCGGATCAACCGTAAACCCGTGTCCACCGAAAAAAAAAAAAGGAAAATCCCTGCGCCGTCCCGGTGGTGCCCTCGTCTCTTCCGTCCTCACCGTGAAAGAACCCTGCCCATCAAATCCCCTGTCACCCAGTCTCTGACGTCCCGCGGCCCATGCGCCTCTAACACCGGGGAGGATCCTCTGGACGGCCCCCCCCCAAGGGACAACCAGAGCCCGTCCCGTCCCTCCCTGTCACCCAAGGGGAAGTCTCTCCCGTCTCGTGCGCCCGCCCAAATGTCCGCTCCTCCCTAAGTCCACCGAAAAAAAGAAATCTCTTGCCCACCCCGTAACCGTGTGTCACCGAGGGGAGAAGAAAAAGATCACCTCGCCCCGCGACCTCCAAACGGTGCCCCTGGTCACCATCCCTCTCCCACGGCGCTCCTGGGAAATCGAACCCTGTGGCAACCCAAAAAAAAAGAAGGGTCCCTCACCTCAAGGAACCCTGAGGAAGGCCTCCGCTCCCTGTCACTCACCAAGTGCCCCGCGCCTCCGCACCCTCACCCTCCCTCCGTCCCCCCGCCACCTGCAACCAAAGTCTCCCCTCCCCATGTCTCACACCCACTCTCTCAGTTGTCTTATCATTAAACTTCTGTATATCTACAACAACCGAAATAACCTATACTGCTTTCTTTTCTCAGATCTCTGGGGAACACCCCCCCCTCAAGTTTCACAGCTGGCAGACTCTGAAGACAGGTTAGGAACACCTCCCTCACCATATAGTAACCAGAAGATTGAGGACATGAACAGATCAGAGTAAGATCGCCCAGCGGGATTTGACTGCTTTTAAAAGGAGAAATGGTGGATGGAGGTGGGCGAATCCTGACACTCCAGGTGAATAATGGGTCCAGAATCATTCACATACTGAACCTTTTGTTCAGATTAGTGAGGGTCATAAAGCTCGAAACAAACACACACAGAGGGGGGGAAAAACGAAGACAAACGACACACAGCACCACACCCCTAACCACATGTAGACAGAATAATATACTGTAAGTAAGTGTAATACATAATAAACTGTATATGTAACAAAAACGAATCCGTTAGGGTCTTAGTATCTTCAGTAATGTGATTCAATTTTTATTAAGATGAAGTGGGGTAGGAATGCTGGGGCTAGGTAGAATTATCCCGAGTAGATTCTTTTGGTTTGGGGAGTAGATTTGGTTTTTTGGGGTGTGGGGCGACGAATGGATGTTCTGTTGGCGCGGCCGTGTAGTGGTGGAGAAGTAAGGTGAGATGAGAAGAGATGGGAAGATAGGTATAGATGAATTAAGACAGATCAAGTTGTAGACACTATTGGATAATATTAGATTATAATATATATCTTTTTATAATGTTATTTGTTGTATAATTAATTTTTTTTTGGTCCCGTGTTTTATCATTTTCAAAAATCTGGTCACCCTGAATCTAAAGGCTCCCTGGGAGCTGGCATACCTGACCGGTCTTATCACAAGATATAAAAACGAGTGTTAAAAACAACGCGACGGATGGGAGGAAAAATTATGTATTCAATAACCAGCCCTAGGAAAGAAGTCGAAGAGACAACACAGGGGAGAAAATATAAATGAACTCATCCCTGACAGTATCCGCAACAAAAAAAATAACAAATGAATACTGCATGAGGCAGCACAAAAACACATGGTACACTTAACTAGGCACAAGAGCAAACAGAGCAGTTATATATGATTGAAAGGGAAAGCAAACACGCAGTGCAAGCACTGCAAGGACAACATATAATGCCAACACAAAACACCAGCACACATAAATATCAAAAAACCACACACCACACATATCTTATACACGATATTATTAGTAACAAAAAGTCACCACACGAATGATTCATGGAACAAAATCACACACACACGATATATACATAATAAAAATCTCAGACTTGGTGGTCGTTGCGAGGGTGGCGTGCCGGTGATGCGGGGGGGGAGAGTTTCTGAAACGGAACCCGGTCCCTGCACTTGTGGAGGTCAGGAGTCAGTAGCTGGCTGGTGCTGTTGAAGGTCGAGGAACGTGGGTGGAGGGAGGGAGGGCCTGCATGCTGAAACGGATAAGAGACATATATTGTCAAACCGTCCGGTGATGAGGGGCGTGCGCTTCAAAAAAGTGCCCAGGGGGCGCGGGCCTGGCCCTCTTGCTTACTTCCGTTCGGCGCTGCCCAGCACGTGACAAGCATGCCAGCAGGGGACCCGGCGCCGCGGTTTTCAAAGGTTTTTTTTTTTTTTAAAACTAGCAGTAACGTTGTTCCCGCGCACTGCTGGCGCCCTTGACTCGCTGGTGCCCCTCTAGCCAAGCCACAGCGCAGACCGCGAGGTGTGTCCGCTGGCGCACCAGTTTGGTAACCACGATAGCTTTAATAGTAATGCTTGGAGCTCTGAATACAATGAGCTCAAAATTGTGTACACTCTGTTTAAGTAATTCCCATTTTTTTCAACATGTTTTGATACAAGCAGAGTTTGTGTGTTAAGTGCTTAGTTTTTTCGTATAATAAGTCAGGTGACCTAAGACCATGGCAAGATCTATTATTAATTACATATTTTGCATGGAGCTTCTCGGGGTGGTGGAAAGCAAGAGGTAGTATAGTGATTGACAATTGACAGTAGTAAAGGGGTAACGATAATGCACAAGTCATTGACGAGCACCTGTGACTCTGAGGAGGAAAAGGTAAGGGGTTGATAGGGGCTAAAGAGGTAGCATGGGTTAAAATAATTAAGTCCTGGGTTACATGATTGTTGACACATGTGCTCAAAGGGTTTGTGTGTGGCAATAGTTCATGGGACAGATCGTATATTGGGACACGGGAAAAAGAGTTTTGAGGGAGATACAGATATGGGAATTGGGCATAAGTTGATTGTAGAGTGTGAAAAGTGTGGGCGCGGGACCTCTAGAGCTGTGTTTAAACCCCGTTGGTAAAATCCAGTCTGGCATGTCATGAAAAAAGGGTGGGGCTCGAGGCAAAAAGGTGTTAGTACATGGGGGGTGCAATGAAACCATTCCATAGGATCTCCTAATTATCTATTAAATGGTGCAAGAAAAAGAGAGGATCAGAAAAATATCAAGAATCAGGTACAAACAGTTTCAAATAAATGTTAAAAACCTGCTCAACAAGGCACACAAACAACATATTGTTGGATTCAAGCTGGGAATTTACAACACAGTTTCCTAAAACGAACAGGGATCTGAGAAGGGGGTAGGTGGGACAGGTCCAACACATTAAATGTAGAAAGTTAATATATTTCGAGATTAAACGTATCGAAATAAAAAACAAGCGAAATCATGGGTTAAAGGACAGAGAAATGTGTGTTGGGGAAGAAACAGGCTTGTTACAGAAAGGGCAATGTTGGAACTTAAGACAATGAAAAAAGTTAGGAAGCTGTAATAAAGCAAGCAATAATGGTATCAACTCTGAAGGTGTAAGTTGGTAGAATAAAGAGAGGGAAGGGAAAAGGCTTTAACTAACATTGTAAGCTGTCAAAATGACTATTAATTGCTGTCAGAAAGTAATGACAACTTAACACACATTATAAACAAACTAGAGGTCGGCAGCCAAAATATTGAAAGGCTAAACTAAAAAATGTTTCACACAGAATCTCAATAACCTCTCCTATAGAGGGTGGACAACCTTATAGAGACTAGATGCCTCCAAAAGGCTGGCTGGGGATCCTTTAAGTTGTGGATAAATGCAGGGTTATTCAGTCCCCGTTCCATTGTGAATTGAGGGGGACACATAGGCAACACCAGCAAATTGTATGAGCTGTGCCTCGCTAAAATTCTGGCCACGGGTCGCATTTGATGCTGTAGGCGCCACGGAGTGATACAGGGTGTAAGTGTCATACCATCGAATTTCTTGTTCACGGAAAAAGGGACAGTTGTGTCAGCCCCTGCTTATGATCCACAGAATGTGTATATTGTGGGTGCTGGTGCGGAAATTTTTGCCAGAGCATAGATTACATGTCGGACAGGATGAGTGGCTGGAAAGTGTCAATGATTCAATAATGGGTTTGGGGGGCTCTGGGGGGCCGGGCAACAAAAAAGGGGGGGGTGATGTACTTAAAGGGAGGAGGAGTACAGAGGGTTGGTGTTTCCTACTGAAAAAACGGGGGAAGAGGGATAGGCCATGATATGGGTTATTGTGTTATAAAATTAAGTAGTTTGATCTGGTGGCGGTTATAATCACTGTCAATATTTTCAATCAGATGCCATTTAGGTCAAATAAGTTGGTATTCTACTCTGATACATGTTGAAATTATGGACCGTTAATGGTAAAAATCAGAAACGTTCTAGGTCTTCTTTTAAATTTGTTATGGAAAAAAGTTAGTTAAGAGAACGGGGACACAGGTAAAGTTGATTGGAGACACAAGGCTAAGGATGAAAATATTTTTATACCAAAAGGGGGGTCTTTAACAAATAGAGGTCAGAATAAGGTACAAAATGGTAGAGGTGGGACTATCACTCCAAAATGAGTAAACAGGAGTTTAAGTACAATACACAAGAACCAGGGGAAGAGAAAATCGCTATTGTTGCATGGGCACGGAAAAGAGTTGTACGATAGTTTTTGGTATAGAGGCGTAAGTGGAAGTAGAAGGGGGTATCGGGGTGGCGATGTGGTGGGAAGGTTTACGCGGAGGACGGGGGGCGGAAAAAGAAATCTAGCAACAGGAAAACACAAAAACAAAAAAGCGTGTCACTAAATTATTAGAATCAGTTACAAGGGCAAGGCCAGCACAAATCTTATCCAGCTTGTGTTTGTGATCTAAATAATAAGAAGAAAAAAGAACAAAAAGATGGGGGAAATTGTGGTGTGGGTAAACAAACAAATGATGTGTGTGTGTGCATGGTAATACTGTCATTGGTTGACAAGCGTACTTTTTCCATTGTCAACACGATGCAAATTAGGTGTGGTGGGAAAGTTACGGAATAAGTGAATTCAGTAAATACACATATGATTGGTGGGGTAATATGTATAGAAAAGGGAGGCGTTTGTGAATAATAACGTAAGAAGTGAAGAGAGTAAGTTAATGATAACTGGACTGGCTATATTGAGGCGCTGACTTAAATAGCTTATAAAGCATTACACCAATATCACCACAGTCATTTCCTACTGGTTAGATTTAATTAATATGAAACACTCTCCATTTACGGGTTTTCCTGGCTAATTGTCAAGTCTGAAAGAGAGGTAAATGGAGAAGTAGTAAAGTCGCTGTGTATTTGTTGTATGAAAAATAGGTGGTAATATTAAAAGCAAAGTCAAGGTGAGTAGGAAAATCTCCCATTAAGTGCAGGATTGTCAATGCAAGTACTATAATATTAAAAAGGTTATAGTAAATGTAAATAAAAAAAGGGTACCTTTTAAACAAAAAGTGGAGAGGGGGGAAAAAAATAATTTGGGAAACATTAACGCATTTCGTCTATTGTACAAGATTCAGAGATGTGAACAGCAGTGTGAAGGAAGAAATGTGGCGAGCAAAAAATCATACTGCGAGGCGAATTGTACATGGAAAATGTTGATGGAAACTAAGTGTTGGTCGTATGTTATCTCAAACCATAACTGTAGATATACTGCCCCTATGGTGGTTGTAGGTATGCTACAGAAGTAGATGGGGGAATTGGTTCTAAGTCTGGGGAAAGGGTTGTAATAGCGAACTGGAAGAAAATTAATTGACTTTTTAGTTGGTCTCAAAGGGCATTAAGACCTAGTATAGGATTTACATAATCATAAAAGTGGGTCTGGCACGGTACCACATGTACCTTCTAGAATTTCTCAATGTCATTAACAAAAGAGGTAACGGTTTGGGTTAACAGAGAGTTTAGCCGCAAAAATCAACTGGGCCATAGAATACAATCTACTTCGGACAGACAGGCCACCCGACGGCAAAAGCTACTTAATAGTTTCCTTCTGTGTCTTGGTACCACAGTGTACGAACACAGATCATTAATATCCGCTGAGATCAAAAAAGGCTATGAAGATATGAATGACACAAAATGGTTTATGAAACGTTGTAAGGAATCCACACCCTCAGTTTACTGCTTACCTTGCTCTAAGACCTGTGCAGTCCTGGAAAACTGCTCCTGATTCACTGCAGCTCCACCCTGGGTTCACTCATTAAAGCTATGCTGTCACCAGCCCCTTCTGCTATTGTTCACTGACCTTTAAAGACAGCCTTCCACAATCACAAGAAAAAAAGATGGTGTAAAACAGCGCATAATATATATAATAAAAACTTAAGTGGTGTAAAACACTGGCAGCCAGGTAAAAACTGACAGTACAATCAGTCAATAGGCAAAGAGAAAAAAGGGTGAACCGGCGCCACAAATAATAAAGTGAAAACCAACCAATAAGGTGTAAAGTCCAAATGGAGTCCATAATATATTAGGACTCCATTTGACGTTACACCTTATTGGTTTGGTTTTCACTTTATTATTTGTGGCGCCGGTTCACCCTTTTTTCTCTTAGCCTTCCCACAATGCTCCCTGCAGAGCATAGTCCTTCCTGGATGTCACAAGTGTTCTGCCATAAGCCCTTGGCTTGTCTGTGTATGTATTAATCTCTCTAGTTGTTATTCCCTAGTTCCTGAGGCCTGCTGCTAGCCTTCATGCAGGGGCCTGTATTTCCTGATTATCCTGTGTATCCTGAGACCGGCTGCTAGTGTCACGCAGCGGTCTGTTTCTGTCTCCTGTGCTGAAGCGGAGTACTCTCCTTGTTGACTTCAGCTCGCTGTTTCCTGAGACCGGCTGCTAGCCTCACGCAGCGGTCAGTTCCTGTCTCCTGTGCTGAAGCGGAGTACCCTCCTTGTTTACTTCAGCTCCTTGTTTCCTGAGACCGGCTGCTAGTGTCACGCAGCGGTCTGTTCCTGTCTCCTGTGCTGAAGCGGAGGTTTCCCCAGTGTTGCCTTAAGCTCCCTGGTTCCTGGGGTCTGCTGCTCATTCTCTACTGCAGAGGCCGTGTCCTGGTTCCTGCGCTGAAGCGGTGGATTCTCCAGCCCGCTCAGGACTCTTGCGCTGAAGCACTGATCTACCACTGCTGCCTGACAGTGTGCCCACTCCGGTCTACCTATCACTTCCTGAGACCAATACCATGGGCCATGGTCATCGCACGTGCAGAGTTCACTCCCGCGCTCCTAAGCTGAAGCGGGGAACTCCTGACTACCTGTTGCCAAACTCCTGCTTGAACAACGTTTACCCTGATGTCTCCAGTCCTGACCCTGGCTTGCCCACTGACGATGCTGCCTTCTCCAGTCCTGACCCTGCTACGTACGACTACGAACTGCGCAATCCGGATCAGCCTGCGCGGTCTAAGGTCGGTGCTTATACAACCCCACCTCAGCCCCGCGGTCCGGTCCCGGTTTGTGGAGAGCACAATCGTGACAGGAACGTGGCTAGGATAAGGAACTTTGATTAGATGCACCAGTCGGGCCGACACCTATCAAGGTAAAAATAAGGAAGGCAATATAGACCAGAAGCTAATGTTTCCATTTAATTATAACTTTTCAATCAAGTGTACGCAAAAAATTGTGAACCGACCGCTCAGCTTAATACTTAAATCAATGATAAAACAAATGCATGAATAATCTAATGGTGAATTTTCATTCAATACTATTAAGCACACTATAGTCAAACATTGACGAATCCTCCAAACTGACCCAATCTTCAAATGTATGTCATTGAACATTTTATAATTAAAAAAAAAAAAAAAACACAGATTGATTTATACAGTATGTAAGGCATGTTCTGTGAGCAATTTGATCATTGTTGGGGATACCTTTTGTCACTCTATCGATGGACATAAATTATGTATCAATCATAGGATCACATGTGAGACTACGCATGTTATTTATATACTGAAACGCCCCTTTGGACTTCTATATGTGGGCAAAACAACCCCACAACTAAAGACCAAATTTAGCGAACACTGCAGTAACATTAAAAGGGGTAAGAACACCCCCTTACTGAAGCACTGTAAAGATAATAGACATAGGGGCTTATGCAGAGAGGTACGTACCAGAAAGGCTTAAATTCGCCACAGGATTGGCATTTAATTTAGTCCTATGCAGGGTACTCCGTTAGACCGGTGTGCAGTAAATTGTGAAGTTGGCGAGTTTCACTTGGCGTGAAACTCGCCATTCAGAGGCGTGCGGTATTTGGCCACAATAAAGCCAACTTTTGTTGGCGGGCAAAATTTCACTCAAACGCGCCACATAGTAGCTCCGATTGGCGCATACATGCGCATCGGAGCTACTGGAATCGTGCGTGTTTTTACAATGGCGAAATCACGCTTCTCGCCACCCCTCTGGCTATAAATTTTGGAATTTAAATAAGTCTGGCGGATTTGACTTTTCCCGCCAAGTTCTCGCCACGAACTCTTTGAATGCGGACATTTTTGCCACAAACCTGGCGAAAATGTCCTTACCGTACCTCTCTGCATAAGCCCCATAATGTCTCATCAAAGCGCTTTATGGGGATTGAGCATCTGTCCCCCATGGACAGAAGGGTTGACATTGGTAAATGGCTTCTGCAATGTGAGGCATATTGGATCTTTTCATTTAAGAACGTTTAGCCACATGGATTAAATGATGACTTTGAACTTTCTTGATTTTTGTAATTATTTATACTTTTTTGTTTAGGGTATTTTTTTTATTTTTCATGTCTTTCACTAATTTTTTAATTTTCTGGATCTGCCTGCCTTTCTCCCTCTCCTTTTTATCTGCCTCTCTCTTTTTGGGGGGCCTTTTCTGTATATATGTGCTCTTTTTAATCATCCCTTTTTATTCACAGCATAGTTCTTGGCTCCGTTCCTGTTCTGGAGCCTGATGAACGACCCTCCTCAATGATTCTAATAATAATAATAACTTTATTTCATATAGCGCTTTTCCCCCTAATGGGACTCAAAGAACTTCACAATCACAGTATAGTATGCAGTACACAGCACTAAGGAATATTTAAAGAACTTGATGCCTGTTTCTGGTTTCAGGAGCATCCCTCAGTATACATGACACCATTGATGCTTGGGCAGAGCCGTAACGGCGCAACCCATGACATCACAAACTTTTGCACTCGACGGAGATGGATGGTTTTTGTAGGGAGGTGGGTTACTAATTATGGACACTATATATTTGTCATGTGTTCCTGCACCGTAACCCCCGAGGGGCTTTGCACCTAAAAGTTGGATGCTTGGATGACTTTTTAAGTAATTTAATTACCTTTTTTGCATTTCATTGAACGCCTTAGTTTTTGTGTGTTGGGCCACTGCTTGTCTATTATTAATGTTTCTTGACCAGATTTTTTTTGCCTTAGCATGAAGATCTACTACGTATTATACCTTTAGACACCAGTTAAAGGCATCACAAATTGCTGACCCTGAGACTCCTTCTTGTAAATGTTAATGTAATACACGCATGTTCTCTTTCTAAATCACATCCTAAATCTGAGTCATAGCTTGCGATACACTAGCTAAACTCAGATAAATGGTTTAATGATCGAAATCTGCTAACAGAAGTTAACATGATAATTTACTAAAGTATTTTAATGAGCAATATTTTTACCTGTAATTATATATGAGCAAGCAATATACTATCACAAAATTAGCCAGTCACATGTTATTTATCAAACTGTAATCATCTTAAGTAGCTGAACCTTTTATAAATATACCAAAATTAATAGTTCCATAGTGCCTAATATGATTATGTTCTCTTCATCCCTGTATATACAGCAATTAAAATATGTTATTTGGAGCATGTACATTTATATGTAATTCTATTGTATCTGTTTTGTCTCCTGCTATACTGTAAAACCTTCAGTCTACTGTAGTGACTCCTCTTATCTGTCTGCATCACTTATCATGATATTAATCCACATCTTTGTGGTAATTGTTCTATTAGAGTAAAATAATAATAACGCTGACTTGACCAGTAACAAAAAAAAACTCTTTACAGATGATCATTTTGCTGTTTTCTATTAATACTTACTATATATTAATGTTACTGTAGATCTGGGCAGTCAAACTAATACATTAAAATATACATGTTTAATATCCATGAAAATTAAGAAGTTTAGTGACACTTTTAAAACAATACTCTTTCAATAAGACTAATTATTTCTATAAAATGTATTGCAAGAGCATCAATAATGCCATTAGAAAAATGAGAGGCTGCGTAGTGCTGCTTGTTCTGAAGACTTCCTCTTCTTAAATATACAATTGGAAAACTTCCCAGATGACACATCTGTCCTTCAATTTACATCTCTAAAGATGAGATGAAACAAGAAGGTACTGACTCAAAATGGATTAGGAAGCATCTCTTTCATTCTTTCTGTCCTGAACTTTATATCCGGTGCTCTTACAAAATACTCAAACATGTTTTTGCAATTTCTTTATTATTATGTTATCGCACAGTACAAATGTATTAAAAAGACATCAACATGTTGAGAAATCTAAGCATAAGTTATATCTTTAACAGACTAAAATAGTCACGATAAAAGGTTATTTATTTTTATCTTGATATACTGTATACTTGTTTATATTAACATGTTCATTCAATAGATTGAGTTCCCAATATCCCCTAATCAAAAACATACTGTTTGATACCCACCCAAATACTGTATTTGAGTCTCTAGAGTCAAGCAAATCTCAACAAGAAAACAATTAAAAACACACAAATTTAGCTCTCTAATATGTTCCTCTTGCACTCTCTAAAACCTACAAAATGCAATAAATAGAACTTTTAATAACCATTAGATCATTCCTTAGCAATGACCACAAATATGGTGTGCAAATGTGTTTGCAATAGTTTATTTCAGGGGGGGCTTGCTTTTTAATAGTGGCTTTTTGTTGGTTAGATTTTGTTGATTGATGGTAATTTATTTCTGTTTTCTTGTTTTGTTTCTAGAATTTGAATAGTGAATTGTGTAATTGATTTGGATTGCACAGTATTGTAATTGATTTGTGAATGGATTGATTGATGGTATTTTATTTATTTTATTTTATTTAGAGCATTGCTTGGCATACTGTAGTGTACAGTACATGATGCACAGATTATATGCATCATGTACTGTACAGATTGTAAAATTAAATTTTTGGATAGCCATTTGTTAGATATTGATATGCCAACTGTACTGTACTGTAGGTGCTGTGTTTTGAGAGATGAGATTTATTTTTATTTGCATTGTGCTGTTTTTATTTGGAGATGTTACTGTACAGTATGTGTCAGAATGTATTTGCTATGTATTTTTGGCAACGGAGGACAGATGGGCTTGGCTGGTGGAGGGGATTCATACTGTATTGCAGTGGTAAGTACAGTAGAACTGTATTTATTTTATTATGCTACTGTAGTTAATGTGTTTAAAAATGGGCCAAATAACTATTATCCATATCTGGATAATAGTTATTTGGCCCATTAATGTAATGTATGTGTGTTTGGTGGTGCAGGTGATTTATTTAAATGTACTGTACTGTGTAGGCCATGTCTTAGTTTTTTTACACAAAGGGTTGGCACCTGTGCCTTAACCCCTTCATTGCCTTAGCGGGCATTGCATGGCCGCTAAGGTAATGAAGCTGCTTACATTTTTAATTTGTATTTATTGTGTGTGAGCAGGGGGTCTCCTGAAATGAGCAAAGTTTATTTCAGCCTCAGGGACCCCCTACTTCCTGAGATACAGGCCCCGTTATGGGGTGCCCGTATCCCTCTAGACCAGCAGTCATGTGACCCACAATTTTAACATGGCGGGGATACCGGCACCCCATAATTGGGCCTGTAACTCGGGAAGTAGGGTGTCACCGGACCTGAAATCAACTTTGTTCAGCTCAGGAGACCCCCTGCTCACGCACACTATGAATAAAAATAAAATGTAAGCAGCTTCATTACCTTAGCAGCTACCCGCTAAGGTAATGATTTTTTTATGGAGGGGGGGGGGGGTGTTTGGTACTTGTTTGTGGAAGCAGGGGGTCTTCCGAGCTAAACAGAGTTGATTTCAGCCTTGGGGACCCCCTACTTCCCGAGATACAGGCCCTGTTATGGGGTGCCGGTATCCCTCTGCATTGTTTAGATTCGATCCCACAGGATTTTAACATGGCGGGTTTACGGGCACTCCATAACGGGGCCTGTAACTCGGGAGTGGGGGGTCCCCAGACCTTAAATCAATGTGGTTCAGCTCCAGAGACTCCCTGCTACAAAACTGTAATTATAGAATTTTTATAAAACCCCGTGATCGCCTGTGAGAGGCGCGCAGTTAGAGTGACTGATTCAGACTCTCTTACTGTGCGTCTATTACACAAAGGCAGACACCGGTAGCATTCAATTACAACATGAAGTGTTCGAATAACGGCAGCCCCATCAGTATACCTGCACTAATTGGAAAATTGGTATGGGCTCAGTGACTGCTATGTAAAGCAGATAAGCCAATAAACCTACCCCAATAACGTTTCAGAGATACTATATTTAAAATGCCCTGAGTGAGTATGCAGCAAAGAAAAGGACTGCCTAATATTTGTGAGAAACAATGTACAGTTTCTCACAAATATTAGACAATCCTTTTCCTTGCTGCATACTCCCTAAGGGCATTTTAAATATAGGTGAATGTATAAGAAATATGTGGAAGTTTTATTATATTCACAAGGGAAGTTGTGCACCGACATTTTGCCTCTCAGTAAGGTAACTATGATACTGGCGTTAAACAATTTTAATTGCACTACTCACAGAAACTTATTTTTATTTAACCCCTTCAGGGCTTTCACACATTTTTTCACTTGTCCATGGGACAACTATTACATATATTCAGTGTAGGTCCCTGCATACGTGTATGCCTTGACGTGGCATGCAGTCTTATAAATGCTTTGGCCAAAGGGTTTAACAAAATAACCCTTTCTCATGAGATTATTATTTTATTTTAGCCCAATTGTTAGGAGCGCAGGAATCATTCTTTTTGTTTTGCAAAGGTGATACACCAGGGCTTCCCATCGGACCTCTTCAAAATCAAAAGTGGTGCAAGGCAGGAATGTCCAATTTCGCCCCTGTTATTTGCCCTTTGTATGGAGCCACTGGCCGCCCTGATACATAATAATCCAAACATCTCAGGAATAGATATTAACCAACAATCACACAAAGTAGCACTATATGTAGATTATGTCTTTTTTACATTATCTAGGCCTCTCACCAATTTGCCCAATCTATTTGACCGGTTAGGGAAATTCAATACAATTTAAGGCTTCAAGATCAATCAAACAAAATCAGAATCTCTAAACATAAATTTACCTAAGGAGATGGAAAAATGAATAGCTATCAATTTTAATTTCAATTGGCAACGCAAAGATATTAAATACCTGTGAATACGCATCACAAGAGAGTATAAAACCCTGTACAAAGCAAATTTTCCCCATCTTTTACAAACATTGAGAGAAGACATTAGAATTTTGTTGACCTACAATATTTCCTGGATAGGCAACATATATAGAATTAAAATTAATGTACTCCCGCTTATTCTTTTCTTATTCCAGACTATTCTGGTGCCACTGAGACTGAAAGACATAGTCTCACTTCAGTCTGTGATCTCCAAGTTTGTCTGGGGGCTGGCGTTACCTTGCTTGTAATCGTACTATAAGGCGACCCAATTATGTCAAATTTCCCAATGGCAGGTGGACCCAAGCTTGAAAGATGGGTGGCATTGAAAAAAGAAGTTTGCTCCCCTGTAGAGATAAACAATCTAATTTGGTACCGAAAGTTGGCACTTAAACCTATTAAAGTACCGCTATCCTCAATGACCAAATCGCTGTCGAACTGGGAGGCCTCTAAATTTAGAAGCTCATTTACTACTAGGAACTCATTGATGGCACCTCTGTGGGACAATACAGACTTTGCTCCAGGTATGAATAGTACAGAATTTTTCATTTGGAAACGGAATGGTTTCACCAGACATAGAGATCTGGAGGGTAATAACTGCATTAAATCATTCGAACAAATCAAATCCGATAAAAACATGCCTCATTCTGAATTCTTTAGAAACCTCCATATCAGAGCATTTTACTATAAACACAGCCCCCTGCCCTCCATTGACTACATTTGAAAAGCTCTGTCCCATAGAAACAGACACGAGTGGACTCACATTGCAAATGTATAGAGAAGTAACCTATTTCGGACTGATTTCCTACAAAGACCAAGTTATATGTCACAATGGGAAGCAGACCTGGGAGAGGTTCTGGAAGATGAAGATTGGGTCGAGATATTTACTGCAAGATTCAAAATTTCAATATGCACAATGTTAAAGGAGAACGCATATAAGGTATTACTGAGATTGTATCTCACCACTAAAATTATCGAGATTTGTACTAGGATACTCCCCATTGTGCCCGAGACAATGTGGAGAGTCCACCGATTTGCTGCATATGCTTTCGTCTTGTCCTCTGATCGCCATTCTATGGGAAAAAATTAGAGAATGGCTTCAGAGTATCTTTGAGCTCACAATTACAATGGACCCATGGCTGTTTCTACTGAATAGACCAACACCGGCCTTAGCCAGGATTGAGAACAAATTGGTTGCTCATTTTGCAACAGCGAAGAGATCGCAGCATTATGGAAATGAAAAGAAATGCCAAAATTACTAAGATTCGGAACAGAATTTGATATATGTGCCAGATGGAAAAGTTAACAAGTTTGGTTAAATACACTGGCATCAAATTTCTAAAAGTCTGGCTTCCATGGTTAGCACAGACAGCTATCCCAGGGGTGGAGGTTGCCACAATTTTACTTTGATAAGTATAGTTGCATTCTCGTTTCACGATTGGGAGATGAGACGGTTCTCAGAGAGGGCCAACGGACCTGTAACCCAGGGAGGAATGGGACTGCACAGGGAATAAACACACAAGTTCCACCCAAAATGAGATAGGATAAAATAAAAAAGAAACATATGATAAAGGAAAGAGATGAAATATCTAATAAAATAATTCTCCCTTCAAAAATAACATAGGCATAAGAAAAAAAATTAGTGGGAGGGGAAATAATAATGCATTCTATAGAGACCATTCCAAACTTTCCTTCACTGAATGTGGCATCATTTAATGTGAACTGATACCTTTTCTATTCTTAAACACTTTCATTATGAGATTTTATTTGCAGGAAACACAAATGACCACTAGAAATAAATTATATAGTGTGAGGATTTGCTCTGAAGCCCAGATGGTGGATGGACCAGGACCCTCTCGCCCAAACTGAGATGTCCACCAAAAAAGGAAGTTGGTCTCTCTCTAACTCTGATTGTTCGCAACTGCTCCAGAGCTTTAAATAACAGACAGTTGCTCTCAGCCAGTGCCCATGTAAATTATAGTTATACGGCGTGTGAGACCTTGTTCTGTTTCCCCATCCTTGCTAGTGATCTTGTTTGTGACCTCTGCCATGTATTCTGCCTGTAGTCTAGGATGTTTGGCTGTGGCTGCTACCAAATCGTCAACGGTGCTTCACCGCAACACAAGTGGCCACCGGGACTACTGACAACAGGGCACTTCGCCACTGAACATCAAGCCACTAATCAGATCTCCCCTTCAGTCAGCACCCTTTTTAATGGTCCTCAGCTGCTGATCTCACCACTGACTGCCGACACCTTTAAATGCACTAATACGGTTTCCGCTCCAATGCCATTTGTGAGACGCCCATGCGTGTGCACAGCAGAACACTCAGTGTGCCTGCCAGCAGCCCCGCAAGAATAAAGGCACTCATCCGGCTGCCAAATTAGTAATTTACCGATGTCAGTGGTCGGTGGGGAGATGAGCGGCTGAGAACCTTTAAAAATGGTGGCGGTCGGCGGGGAGGTCCAAATTTTTTTCAGATGGCTTTAGATTATTATTTGTCTCTATTATAATTGTAGCGGTGCTTCCCCCACCCTCTGGGAGATTTCACTACTACATGGTGTGGTGTGGTGCATACCTGCTGGCTTACAGTAGATCTGAGTCTCCTGCGGTGTTGTGGAGGAAAACAGGACAAGCTTCTGGACTAGAATCTGATTCTCTCTCTCGGTGTCAGCGCCTCCATCTCTTGCAGGCTCAAGGGATGTGGAGACAATCCCTGCAGGAGAACTCAATTCTACTCCCCCTAATAGATTGCAGTCTCATGCAAGAGTATATATTTCAACAGGATCTCTTATTTAGTGCACTGGTATATCTTACAGCATACACAGCTCACTTCATGGGGCTTCACCCTCAGGATGTACCCTCGACCTCCACTCCAGGCCAAGGGTACCCAAAACAGTCCATGCTATTCCCTTACTCCCTGGTGGAGTAAAGGGTATAGTCTCCCCCTCCACTCCCCTAGAGGAGGGAGTACAAACTTGGCAGAGCCTTGCACAGTTGTTAGGGTAGACCAGCCTCTCTCAAGGAGGTAGAGGAACTGACTAAATTTAGCAGTGCAGCTCCTTAAGTAGAAGGGAAGTAGGTACCAAGTCTGAATCCAGTGATTGGACAAACACAGGCCTAGGCCCACCGCCTCCCCTGTCACTCAAGAAGTTACAGTGAGTAGGGAAACCCATGATAACTCCTGGCAGGCCTGCTTTTACCAGGATACTATACACTTCATACATAAACCATGGCCCTTTGCAGACGCACTTACCAGAACGCCCTCCTACTGTCTCTGTACGTTCCTCCTAACTACCGATTAGATTGTAAGCTCTTCAGAGCAGAGACTCCTTTTCCTAAATGTTACTTTAATGTCTGAAGCACTTCTTCCCATGATCCGTTATTTGTATTATTTGTTATTTATATAATTGTCACATATATTACTGCTGCACATTAATGGCACTATATAAATAAAGACATACATACATACATACATACATACATACATACATACATACATACATACATACATACATACATATAGAAACATACATTTAGCATTTACTTAAGTAAATTATTACGCATTATTATGCAGATGTTTTCATACTGGTGGTATGGAGATATTACTGTATTTGCTTTGAATTATTTGACTAATATAGGGTTGGCAATGCATGAATAGGTATTAACTTAGGTCCTGTGATATCAGCCCCAGGAAACATGACTCAAGCGGAACGCCATTCCACACAGTGAGGGACGCCAGGAATATGAGTTATTTTGCCTCCATACGTGGTTTTTCCAGATTTCCCTGACGTCATCAATGGTGGTCAGGGCACTGGGCGGAAGCCACTCAAGAGAGCAGTGTAATAGGTTGTACCTGTGAGGGAGAATGTTTTTGTTTTTCTTTTTACTGTTAATGTGGTTTTCTGTATTGTGCATTACTCATGTCTCCGAGAGGCCAGAGGGAAAGCAAAAACATTGGATGTTTTATCTGGCTTAAAATACAATTTGAAGACATCGGCAGTGCCCATTTCCTTGCTTTCTTCATTGGTATCATGTTAAATACATACTAGCATTAATGGGTGCAAAAAAGTCTGCTTCATGTGTACAGTATGCAGACAAACCTTATGTGAGTTACATAATAAAGTTTTAAATGAAACAGGATTGTTACCTTCATAGTTTCAATTCTTATTGACTTTACTGTGTATAAAAGGTGACAGTAGGGATATTAAAAAGTATCTCCCAATAGTGTTTATAAACTCTAAGATATTATCAATGTGCTTGGTTGGAAACTGTAGCAAGGTCTGTTAGTTGTACTAACCAGTCCTGGAGAATCCAGGCAAGAATGATTGCTAACTCGCTGGTATTAGAGTGATTACAACACAAGCAAGAAATGTGTCCATAGGTTATAATTAACATGGATCAAGAGAAGGGATTTGATATAATTATTTGCATCACTTTACAGTTTCAGGGCTATGGTTTACCTGTACAGTTTGTATTATGGTTAAAAAATCTTATATAGTAGAGCTGAGGACAACTATAAACTAACATAAAGAGACCTCAGTCCCCCGTTTAATAGGGTAATATACAAATTTATTTTTTATAAATAAAATATTTTACCAGGAAGTAATACATTGAGAGTTACCTCTCGTTTTCAAGTATGTCCTGGGCATAGAGTGACATAGAGGACAAATAATACATGTTTACAAATACGGTTACATAAGTGAACAGGGTATACATTATATACAAGACATAGCATGCACAGTTAGAGATAATATATATTATATGCGTATGTAATAGTTACAGACCAGATTAAAATGTGAGACAGCTTTAGTTTTGAAAGAACTTAAACTGGTGGTGACTGTGAGAGTCTCCGGTAGATTGTTCCAGTTTGAGGTGCACGGTAAGAGAAGGAGGAGAGGCCAGATAATTTGCTGAACCTTGGGGCCATGATCAGTCTTCTGGAGTCAGATCTTAGATGATAAGTGAACAAATGTAACAAAACCCCACTATAGGAAAACATACTAAAATGTGGACACTCTCTTCAAAAGTAATAGGTTCAATGTTGCTGAATGACAGTACTTATTGAATGTTATATTTAATATTACAAAAGATTTACAGTGCTTTACCAGAAAAAGGAATACAAAATTAGATACAGTACAGGGTGAGACCATTTATAAAATAAAAAGGAGTAAAACAGAATTTGCATTAGCAGTTAAAGTTCAAGTCCTTCAATGGTTCGATAAAAATATGCACACAGCACACTGGGGGTCAATACAAGTTTGATATTTAATGCAGGTCCTCTGAACCTGGCAGATAAAATGACCAATCTAAAACAAAACAACATATAACCTAAACCAAGTCATCCGCAATGACAATTGGAACTAGTGAAAGAAACATGATCACATGTATGTCAAAAACTAGCTACAAAAAATACACAAATTTCATAACTACATAAGCCATACAAATAATGATCAAAAGGGAAAACGGAGCATGAAATTAAATTAAAATTGTGCTGTGTGCATATTTTTATCGTTTCTCTGAGAAAAACCTTTGGCCTATCTCATTTAGGAGTACTTGGGGACTGACTCCATGCGCCCTGCAGCAAAGGGATCTTTCTTCTTATTATACCATACATATGACAGGAGGAGCGTGGAATCCTTGACTTTCATCCTTCAAAGGTTCATTAATAGAAAACATGAGATCAATGCACGCAATGTGCTCCTGTGGGTAGATCTGCATTTTTGGTCTCAAACCCATGCTCTTTATAACCCAAAATGATTTCCTCTGTGAGATATTACAGATGTCTGAGAAGTCGGTAGGGTTGTGGCCTGTCAACTATTTGTAACATTTGTCTTTTCTAAGACTATTTATGACTAGATGCCTTCGGGAAAAGGGAATATTATATCCAATTTAATCAGAGTATAAAATACTTCACAACTCTCTCCCTATAATCAAGAGTTTAATGGTACCCACATCCTTGCATTCAGTAGAATTTCACAGATCCATACATATCAGGGGAACACTCCTCTTTATACCCTTCAGTGAAATTACATCTGATACTTATGAAAATTATAACTTTTCAAAATTTACATGATTATGATCGTGTATATTTGCAGTTTACAGATTTACACCCAACATCACTGAGAATTATACTGAACATGGATTATTTAGGTCATATTAATCTGTAATTTTATAGAATAGTGTGTTAGGGATGAAGTCCCAGATCTGGAATCTATTCAACCTAGGTAATCATCTCCCACATTGACATTTACAGGTGGCTGCAACAACAGATGGGAGAATCCGCCCCAAACCGTTTCCAATATTTTTGCTGCTATCATCCCCAAAATCCATTTCGCAATGTAAAATCCACAAATGGATTTGGGCCGTTTCAATCTACATGGAATCCTAAAAACTGCCATAGATACAACGTGTGGATGGCTTTGTAGAATCAAATCTGCAGATTCAACAATCCATTGGCGGATTCTTAACAATCTGCCAAATTGTTGATTCTGCGGATTGGATTCTACAAATCCGCCAACGCGTTGTGGAATCCGCAGAGTGTATTGGTAATAATAATTTTTAAAAATCTGCAAAACGTGAATCACCCTTTTTCAGATTGATTAATTGAAATCCGCGGACCAAAGGAAATTGGCTGATCCACTGCAGATCCAAATCCGCCCCCAAAATGTGCCCATTTCTAGTTTCAACCCATTAAACTCGTCTCTTTTGACAGTTTATGTTAAACAGCTCGGTGTCATTAGTTGCTGAACAAACAGAATGTTAGTCTTTAGTTGTTTGATTGCCCCTTAAAGCATGAACATTTAACATTTCATGATATAAGCCTATATTATAAGAACAAACATTTATTTTAGAAAGGAGGTTAACCTCCTGGCTTCTACACTAGACATAAGCTTTAACTCTTTATGGGTTTATCTTGGTAGGTATGTTTCAGTACACTCGGGCTGGTAAATTTATAATTTAATGCCAAATGTGTGTTAACCATAAAATTTACAGTTGTTAGAATGTATCAGATACAAGGTGTTTACAGCAGAGGTGATATGAAACATTGAAAAACAAGTCTTTAAGTCTCTCTGGAAGGGTTTTTCTCTAAGTTAATCCAATCAGTCATAAACCTCACATTTGTGCTAATGTTTTCATTATTATTATTAATCTGATTGATTTTATCAAACCAGCACAATTGTAGGCGTCTGCTTAGTTACATTCAACAGACATATGTTTCTATTTTGTGGCTATAAATTGAATTTACTTGGCACAAGTTGTCTGAAGGAAGGAAAAATTACAAATTTGGAAAGTACTGAAAAATCAATCATCATGTGCATAGTAGGGCTATTATTGTAATTAAAAAAATAAATAGTAATTTAGGAAGCCTCTGGAATATACTGAATGTAAAAACATTATTTTTAAATAATGTGTTGCAAGGGAGATCCGTAAACGGGACTACACAATTGTAATGTAAAACCTTGTAAAATACATGCAGCACTCACACTGTGTCCTCTGTCAGACTCCTCTCCAATATGCACTCATCATGTGACCCATGATGGGAATGGCATCAGCCAATGCAATGGACTTGAGAGGGGAGGGACTAAGGGGATGAGTCTTTAAGAGACATTGGTGGAGCACACGGGAGGGAGAGCTTCTGCATCCTGAGAGATCTCAGGACTACTAAAGAAAGTCAGCAATCCGCATGAGGACAGCGGACACTGGCCAAAAGGAGTGCAAGTTGACTCCGTAAGTGGAGTCCCACGGAGTATCCATCGGGAAAGAGTAGGGGATCCTCAACGGAGGCCAAGTAAAGGGGGCCAAAGCATTTGTGTAGTACAGTCTGTCGGCACTTTCATACAGGCCCATATACCTACGGTTGGTTGGTTTTAAAGAGAGACACATGGACACACACTTGCGTAACTTTTGTGGGGATTGTTTATGTTCTTATGTATTGTACCGTATGTGCATTGAATGATCCACCAGTTGAGGATCATATGTTTATTTGAATATATGAACACAGTTAACTTTTAAATGCCTTTGTGCTATACATCTCACCGTATTCTGACTCCCTTTGTCTGACCTGTGCCCACAGGTGGGGTAACCTATTTAGGAGGATGACTTAGCCCCTCGCCTCAGCAGTAGGTGTTAGTCCGAGTTCAAATCAAAGGGGTTACAGTAGTATCTGAGATTCAATGTCTGAAAATTGTAAATAGAAAACATGTTTGTATACAGGTGTTAGTATAAGTAGTGTACATGGTTTTTTTGTCCAAAGTAAATGTTTCTTATGTATGCCTTTTATTTTTAACCTTATTTCAGATTCCAAACATGGTTTATCAAAGACAGAAATAGAAGAATTGATTCACAGGTTAGACTGCTAAAACTGTGATTTAAAAGATTTGTCAGGTGAATCAGACACTGAAGAAAACCAACCTCAACTTCTACAGCTATACATTTCAAGTGATGAAAAAAATAAAGATGATAAGGAATATGTAATTTATACCACTGCCCTGTTTTAACCACAAACTTTTACTGCTAAAGCTAAGACAGGTGAAACAGCTGTGAAGTGGCAAACATGTCAATACAAACCTCATGCAAACCCCCATCATGTCCAGCCAACTTTGGAATCAATTGATTACTTTTGCAAATATTTCACTACTAAACTAATACTGTAGATATCATGGAAATATGAAATTAGGTACAGTAGCCCACACTTTCAGGGAAAAAAAAGAACGAGTCAAACAGTGTAATGCAAAAGATGAATATACTAACTCATGATTTAAACAGTAACACGGGGTGAAATTAACTAAATTAGACATCAACTACACTAAACCATGAGAACTCACTCAGAAACACAGAAAGCTGAGATATACTGAATCAGAGAGTACTTATCTGGGAGTTCCACTGTATAAAATTAGAAAAAAACACAAAAATAAAGACGGCATGTGGGAGTGGTATACCCAAGAAGGCAAAAAAAGGGAAGAATATAAATGAACCACATGAGTAGAAAAATAAAGGGGGATCAAAATGGGAAAGGAAGAGGAAAATGTGTGACAAGGGGGGCAACGTTTCAGGGGACAACCCCATAATCAGACCTGTTCCTATGTGTTCTATACCACCTGTAGTACTTCCCTCACAGGAAAAAAGCCTCCGAATTAAATCTCTACACCAACCAGCAATAAAAAAAAAAGGTAAACAGTGTCAGCAAAGCACAGCAGCAGCATATGCAGATAAGTAGAAAGAGGATATTGTCCATCATAGTGTCGCATAGGGTTGAATATGCCTGTGAAGATTGCAGTCTCCGGAGCAGCTGATAAAGGACCCGAATGATGATGCCAGAATGTCATGTTGTATGAAGATGTCGATGGAGGCTGGGATGTTCTGACAGTAGTAATAGAGACAGCGCAACGCCAACAGATGCACCGGCAGTTTTAGTGAATTGCACGCGTGTCCAGACAGCATAGAAGCATAGGAAAAAATGAGGGCATACATTAAAGCAGGGGTGCGCACATTTTTTTTGCTGCACCCCCCATGTGTGCCGGCGCCAGTGCTCGCGCAACCCCCCCACCCCCCTCCAGTGACCCAGTGTCAAATGACGTCGCGGGTCACGTGGCGTGACATCACATGACCCACAGCGTGATTTACCACCGCGTTGTCATGGCAATGTAACCAGAAGCCAGCTGAATCCAGGTAATTTGAGGTTGCAGAGGCCACACGCGGTCCCCTGGCATTTCATTTCAATGCCTCGGTGGAAGAGCATTTTTTGCATCTGCAACCATCATGCTCCCCCTCCACCAGAAAAATCCTGTTCCTCCCCTTGAGGGCACGCCCCCCAATTTCCCCACCCCTGCATTAAAGTAATACAATAAAATTACAATAAATGTATGCAACTGTTTTAATGACAAAAGGTTTTACCAATGACAATAATAAGACTAATGTGCAATACATAAAGGCACTTCTCAAGGCCAACATAGAAAAATACAGGAATCAAATAAAGATAGCACAAAAGGGTATCTACCATATCATGTAAAAAAAACTCAGGAAAGCAAAAAGAGTGAGCAATAACAACAACCTAGGTGAGCCCACAATAGATCATAACAAGTAGAATGTGTATAATCAAATATAAAGAGACACTAGACAGTAAGTCATCAGGTGTTATGTTCGAGAGATTCTTTGTGGAAATGAAAAAAACAGCATAGTAACATACAGTACCTCAGAGCAACTGGATACTTTGATGCACCTTGGGACCATAAACAGTCTTCTGGTATCAGATGTCACATGATAAGTGCTGCATGTGGTAGGGGTGAGGAGTTCAAATAGGCAGGTAGCTTGCCCAGAAAGTATTTGAAGGCAATACAGGAGAGATGAACTTTGCACATGGACTCAAGTGATGACCAATCTAGTTCTTTGAGCATTTCGCAGTGATGTGTGTTGTAATTGCATTGGAGGACAAAGTGGTATATAGAGTTGTAGAGGGTATCAAGTTTGCCAAGTTGAGTTTAGGGTGCCGTGCCATATACTATGTCTTGGGAGTGGGGAAGGGTTTTGGTCTGGGGAACAATGCTTCTCAGAGCTGAGCCTCCCACATCCTGGATAGGCTCATCATCAACGAGCCTCTGTTCAGTGATTGGTCATTCGCAGCAGCCTCATGCTGATTGGTCGGCACCCTGTCTTCCATGCTTTTCTTTGGAGATTGGGAGCCTACTGCACCGACACACTTTATTCGAGCAAATACCCAGTATGTACCTGGCAGATACCTGGAATGCGCCGCTCCTCACCTCTGACAAGCCCCGTTGCGTTTGCCTTCCCAGCCTGGGTTCATGCCTGGCTGACGAGCGGCTGATCTGTTAAATGATAATGATTAGGATTTAATAGGCTGCAATGCTTCGCGTGTCTACCAGATGGCATAAATTCATGAATTGTAATGCAGTATATATATATATACTGTGCAGTATTGCAGCCAGCGGGAATAAAATGCTTCAATCCCTGCCTGGAAAATACCTCAATGCACTCGGGCAGAAAACAGTCACAAACCTCAATACACCCGGGTATACCCGAATTCGTGGGACTAGCCGAGCTCGAATAAAGTGTGTCGCCAGTGTATGTAAAGGGCTGCCGACTTGAGTTCTACAGACTATTCTGTTAATAGCTAAGTAGGTGTCATCAGAAGTCTTTGCCGGAGACAGCAACGCGAGGCTCGTAGTGGAGGCGAGCAGGCGATTTGAACTTGCTATAGTTCAAATAGCATTCTTGGATTGCTGCAGTACCGAAACGGTTGGAGAGTGGAAGCATTCAGTATGTCTTGGAAGCGCTCCTTGCATCTACTTGAGTTAGGATTTCCCCGGTTTTCTATGATCTGGGTGAGTTGATGCCCACCTTGTTTGGCATCTGCAATCCCGGTTTTAAGTATCCTTGTCTCCTGTGATAATCATTAACTATTTTCTTTCCATATTAGGATAGTGTTTTTTTCTTTCAATATTTATATTAATTTTTGTTCTTAATTTTCATCACAGGATCTTTCTTCTTTAGGGTGTTTGTGCCACTGTTCTGGTTGTTTGCACATTGCATGGAGCTTCTTTGCTTCGTTGTGATTGTTCCTCCACTATGAGAGGCTGATACTGTAACAGCCTATTTCACTCCTGGAAGCGCTGAAGACCAAATCGGAGCATAGAGATGCTGTCCCAGGATTCAGCAGATCGTCCTCCAAACAGTTCATCCACGCATGATGCCTCTCATAGACACTGAACGAAGCAATGTCTTTCTTCTTACTGGACCGGGACTAATGCTGTCATACACCTCTATATTGTTAACTGAGAGTGTGGCGGGATTGACGGGGACAGCAAATGTAGTTTAATCACCTCCTTCGCTCCCGACCCACGCTAAGTATTGGCTATGCTGACATCATGCACTGAAATTTTTGTTTAAAGCTGCAAATATTACTTTGCTGTATGTCTTTTTAAAACTATTTTCTGTATCATATTTGTGATGGAAACCTAGGTTACTATAAAGACACTATGGTTTCAGTGTTTTAGTGCTTCCATCCAGGTTTATTGAGGGTAGTGTTCAGGGACTAAAGGGGAACATTTGTTTCCTTTTAGGTTTGCAAACCATGATAATGTTATGCAGTTGATCACTTGTGTTACATTTTTCTGAACTAGCACTTTATTCCCCTCAGCACTTTACATTGGGACATATTCCCATTGATATATGAAATACAGCTTGTAGACCTTGATCAGATCATTATCATTTATGTATACTTCATTTAGCTACAGTAACTTGCCATGTGCGGGTAGTCTTGTGATTTGTTATACAGTATGATTTGTTAAAAAATTGTATATATTTATGTTTGCACTATTAGGAATGTTAGGAATTTGTCTGCCCTTTTTTGTTACTGTTTCTTTCTATTCCATGTGCACCGTCTACGATTAGACTTTATTGATTGCCATTATATACTAGGAACCTTGAGCTAATATCTGGATACCGTCTTTGTGTTTATCAAGTATGTGCTCTCCTGGCAGGTGATCAATTACTCCTCAATTTTTCCACAAAGGGCACAGAGTAAACACATTGGTAACACACCCCAAAACATACATAACCTGAAGCTATAGGCCCACACAATGAGCTCCCTTCCCCAAGCATACAATGCATGATAATTACATAGGCTTAAATGGATTAAAAGCTCCTTTCCAGGGAGATTCCAGGTTAACCCTTGAACATCAATATTGTCCTGACCACAACAGCATTACTGATTTCACATGGGTGTACAAAAAGAGCAAACAAATGCACAGAAATACACGGGTAAAACCCTGTCGCCCAATATTAACCCCATGGTTACCTACAGTAAACATGATGAGACTAGGCAGTAGGACAGAGCCTCCAATGAATTTTATAAAGCCTTGCTGCCTATTTCGTCACACACAGCACCCCCGCTCTAAAGATAAGCGGAGGGAGCAACACTCTGCAGGGGGGAGAGGAAAGAGAAGAGGGCGATATGGTCTGGAGGGAGGAGAGGAAGAAAGTGAGAGATGGGGAGACTGTAAAGAACTTTTCTGTACTCACTGGCTTTCATGCTGTGAAACGCAAACTTTAAACAGCTTGCATTTCACTGTAGTTATTTTTTTCTCCTATGGGAAAATACAAAAACAATAACTTTAATTAGTAAATACACAAGGCACTTTTCTATCTCTCAAGACATACAGTATATCAAATAGAAAGTTCCAAATAATGTTTAGTCATTTTTTAGATACAAGTGGGTAAAAAAAATTGTAATAAGTGTTAATGCTTTTAGCTAAATTAAGACAAATCTTTATTGTGATTGTCTACTTCCCAACAATAACCTTAACAAATTTGGTAAAAATCCATTTAGCAAATCCTAAGGTATGACAAAGTGTTTGGTAAGTGGTGTGACAGGGCCAAGTTTGCAACTTAGTTACGATGTGTTGAGTGAGGTATGGTAGATCAAGAGGTGGATTATTTAAAGTTTTGTTGTATGATCTGTTATAGGTTAGCTACCAATGATGCATGTTAAAAGTAGAAGCCGTTTAACCAAGTATATGGTTAAAGTAAGTTGTGCAATGTCTGGGAGACGAACAGCCTGTCGCTTGTGATTTGATTATTTCTTAAATCCTGTGATCCTAAACACTTAAATTCAAATGAACCATAGTATCCAGTAGAGGAGTGATTTACTTGGGGGGAATTTGGGGTCTCATTATTGTGGGATTTCCATGGCAATTTGATTTGCGAAAAATGGCAAACAGTCGGACCGAATTTGGGGCTGCAGAAAACCCTCTTCAAATTGACTTGTGGTGAAACTCTACATGTAGTTCAGTGCCTGTGTAACATCTATACATCATCAGCAAGGTTTGTTATTATAGTTTATTTTGTTTTTTTCCTCACTATAATAAATTTACCAAGTGGCTATTAAGATCCATCCCAGCTGCTGTGAAGACAATTAAGGGGAAGACTTCTACCATCAAATAACCACTTAAACAACAAAATTGTCACCTCAAGTTCATTATGGGAGATTTCAATGCAAAGTTTGATGCCCAGCAGAAAGGAAACACATCAGTTGGTAAGTATTGTTATAGCAATAGGAATGAACATTAAGAGAGATTGGTAGAACTTTCAGAATGTGAAATCTTCTACATCATGAATTCATTCTTTGAGAATAGTGAAATTAGAAAATGGACATGGAGTAGATCCAATGGAAAAAATTATTAAATGGTCTATATTGAGATTTTCAGAACAGAGATTAATAGCATGAGCAGACATCTCACAAGGATGTCTGGAAGATAAAAATATAGGGAAGCATTGTTTTACCATGAATGTCTAAAAGATAACTACGACTGATGAAAACATGTTTTTTTGCTGTCTATTAATATTAATTGCTATGTATAATCTGATTGAACGTGAGAAAAATAAGTAACTGCAATATATAGCTGGTTATTGCACATTATATTGTATTCACTGTTTGTTGTAATTGTGGATTTATTGACTTGTTTTATATTTAATCACCAAACGCGCATGTTTTACACCACCACTAACAGTAGTGCTTTACACTAAATTTTTCACATCTAAGGCCTCATGCAGTAAGCAGCGATAAGCCACTTATTGCCAGCTTATCACCAAAAAAGCCTACAGCGATACAGTAAGCCCCGATAAGCACACAAATTTGCTGGGTTTTTTTGCCGAAAAAAAGGGCAGACGCTCAGCGATAAGCCACTTTTCAGGACTGCTCGCCAGTTTTTCAAACACGTTCAATTCTAAAAGCCCCGATCAGCTTATCACGGCTGATCGCCACTGTAGAATTTAGATTTCTTCTCCAAAGACTGCGCTTACAAAATAAAATGCATGTTTCCTGCATCGGATTGATGCCTGGAGACTCCGGAGCTGATATCCATTAATATCAGCACCGGAGACCCCCGGCATGAATCCGATGCATGAAAAATGCATTTACAGGCAACTTCATTAACTTAGCGGCTAACCGTGAAGGCAATGAAGGGGTAAAACACCAGTGCCAGGCTTATTGTGGGTAGCGGGGGTGGGTAAAGGTGGTATTTGGCCCTTGGTGGTTGTTTAGGCCTTGCGGAGTTGGGGTTATGAGTGGACTTAACCCCTTCATTACCTTAGCGGTTAATTCCGCTAAGGTAACGATGGGTTTTACTCCTCCAGCTTCACCAACCACCGCTACCCACAATAAAAAAAATACACACAACAGGCCTACTACCCACCTCCTAGCCCTCCAATAAACCATTACAATATCTAATAAACACCAATACACAACCCACCCCCTGTGCTCCCACATACTGTAAAACCAATATTTATTTTTTTACACACAAGACTTATACCCAAGCCGCTATTGTATAGAAATTTAAATTGTTTAAATTTGTGTTTTAATACTGGTGTAGATGAGCAGGGGGTCTCCGGAGCAGAACCTCATTGATTTGAGGTCCGGGGATCCCCTGCTTCCACAGATACAGACCATGTTAAGGGTGCCGGTATCTCGTATGCATTTAAATTTTCCACATCACATGACCGTGGTAATCCAAAGCATAAGAGATACCGACAGGATTATGCTCCTGAGGAAGCTGTTTCATACAGCGAAACGCATAGAGCCTGCTTGCAGCACAGCTGTTATACAGTCTGGAAGCTGCTCCATCTTTGAAGGCACAGAGTCTGCACTGTGATCCTGCCGTCCCCTTCACTGTCTACTCCAAGCCGGAAGTCGTCAGTCCACGGCCCGGACGTGACGTCAGATGCTCTCCATCTGCGATCCGGCAAGGGGGCACTCTCGTGGAGGGACTTTGAAGTGGCTGCAGCTCTAACACCTCGTTTGCTGACCGACTGCCTCAAGTAAAAACTTATGTGATTTTGTTCTATGTACACAATGTGAGTACATGTCTTATGTGCTTATAAATATAAAACTTATGTTTTTATGATCTACACTATGGCCTCTCCCTGTTTTGCATGACCCTGACTGCGAGTGGAAGCATGAACCATCTCCCATTCCAATACCAATATATGCTGCTGTAACACCTACCTGTTACTACGAGTGGAAGTCTCCACGAACCACCTCTTGTTTCAACATCAATTTTTGCTGTTTTAATACCTACTTGTTGTAAGTAGGCATTTTATTAGAGCCAAGATTTGTCATAGATCCACATTCTGTGTTTACTTGCTGCACGATTATTCCCCATTTTCTTTTTTGGGTGTTCCTGATACCATCGCTCCCTTCCTACCCTGGATGCATACTACTTGTAAGGGAATCAGTACATATTCCCTGTGAAGGTTGAGAATCTTTTTAGTTACACCCTATAATCCACTTTTACACATTTATATTTTGCACTAGCACTGTTGTTTAGCGCCGTTCCAAGTCACTGGGTTCCAAAATCTAATAAACACCAATACACAACCCACCCCCTGTGCTCCCACATACTGTAAAACCAATATTTATTTTTTTACACACAAGATTTATACCCAAGCCGCTATTGTATAGAAATTAAAATTGTTTAAATTTGTGTTTTAATACTGGTGTAGATGAGCAGGGGGTCTCCGGAGCAGTACCTCATTGATTTGAGGTCCGGGGACCCCCTGCTTCCACAGATACAGACCCTGTTAAAGGTGCCGGTATCTCCTATGCATTTAAATTTTCCACGTCACATGACCGTGGGAATTCAAAGCATAAGAGATACCGACACCCCATAACGGGGCCTGTATCTCAGGAATCAGGGGGTCCCCGGACCTGAAACCAACGCGGTTCTGCACCTGTGGCCCTTTGCTCATCTACCCTATTATTAAAATTAAAAAAAAATTCCCGGCGAGATTTGCGCAGGGAGAGAAGGCTCTCTCTGCAGCAGATTGAACTCTCTGGGTAAGGCCTTTTCGGAGAGCCGATCCTATCGCTGGTGGGTACTCGCCATTTCTGCAAATGTTGTTATCACAGGAATTCGGGCCTTTCTGCATAGCGTGATAGCAACAATGCCAAAAATGGCAATTTAAAAATCCTGGGGCTTTTCCCCCCCACCTTTACTGCATGTGGCCCCTAGTCTTTTGTATCCTCAAGTGTTAGTAGCTTCTATATGTAGCCAGGTCACCTGTTGGCTACTATTTTGCCCTTTGGCTGGCAGTGAACCCTGGTACAATCAGGTTGCCAATAGTTGCTATGGGTTTTTCCCCCTCAGAGGAACTGCATTTGAGTGACAGTGGGTGGTGACATTTGGGCAAAAATACGTTAGTGTTTAATGCCACATTGCACGCTTTTTACAATGGTTGAACTATTGATGTATCCCTACCTATTTTTGCGCTATTAACACACCCACATATTTTTTTTCATACGCAATAACTGCATATTATTGAAATTTGATGTATCTTGGCAATACCGAAGCACCTTCAGCCATGAAGTTTATTCTAAACTAGTTATTGTTGATATAAGGTATACTTATGAAACTCACTCTAGTGCTATGAATTTCAGAAGGACAAAATATGAAAGATACATACTTAGCGAATATTTTATAATGATATTTTTCAAGATAATCTGGATATATCAGTCAGTATGGGCAATTTATTCAGTAATAAATCAATCAAAAAAGAATCCTCAGAGGGCTGAGAATTTTCAAAATCTCCAAAACCTTCTATTGATTTCAATAATGAATCCTGTCTTAAAGAATGGAATCATTTATTAGGTAACTGTTCTTTTGAATGATACAATTAATTGTTTCTCATAGAAGACAGTCGTTACAACAAAAAGATCAAGAGAATATGTTATCAAAGAACAACTTGAACCATTTAAAGAAAATAAAGAACTTCTATGTTTAGAACAGAAAGTTAAAGATCGGTTAGACCAAACTGATAAAGAAATCGTTGTATTAAACAAAATTACATTTTCAGAGATAAATCTGACTAAGACCAAGGTTGTTATAGAAATAGAAATTGGAAAAAAACACTGAAGATAATTTCACTAATACTAAACAGTATGAGACAAAGATAAACCAATTGATACTGTACATAGAAACCAAGATTCTAATCTATTTAGACAGGGTTATGCAAGTCCTCACAGACATCACATGCAACCATTCAAGAAAGTTTTCAAATAATATCTAGATTATCAACCACCACAATACAACAAATTACAATTTACTATGCCCAACAGGCAAAACTTTAGAAATCAGGGACAGTTGAAAGAAAACCGCATCCACACTAGTCTCTAACACATCCCTCCCAACTACCTCGATGGGTCCAAATTAGAGTCACCAAATCAGTCAAAGATCAGAAACAGACATTATTTTATGGAAGATATTCAGATACTCATATCTGAACAAGCTCCTTGCCACTACCACATGCAGCATTAATCACCTGAGATCTGACTCCAAGGGACTTTTCATAGTCCCAAGGCTCAACAAAGTATCTGTCTCCTCCTTCTTATCTTACCATGCACCCCACAACTGGAACAACCTACCTGAGACTCTCAAAACTACCACTAGTCCATGTACTTTCAAAACTAAACTTGTCTCACATTTTCATGTGGTCTGTTACTGTTACATATGCCTAAAACGTATTTTATCTGTTTTAACTGTTCATGCAATGTCTTTATATTTAATGTATAACCCTGTTTTCCTATTATTATTTTTTTTTATAACTCCAGTTTTATTAGGGGTTTTTTTTTTGATGTCTTTACATATTCTAACAACACATTTTCATATATATTCAAATATAACCCTTCTCTTCTGTAATATTCGCCTTAACCTTATCCTTCATCGCAGAATTCCCGTCTTTTATGCAATACCGAAAATCCACAAATGTTGTGAACGACCACCAGGTCGACCGATCATCTCTGGTATTCATTCACTCATTTGCCATTTATCTCAGAACATTTATAATCACTTACAAAAACATTAATTAAATTATCCTTTTATATAAGGGACACTACCCACATACTGCAGACTGTTAAATACATAGTTTGGCAACCGGAATATATATGGGTTTAATAATTATTTATTGTATGTAGCGCAGTTTCCCCTACCCCCCGGGAGATAGGGTTGATATGGTGTGTGGTGCTTTACCTGTGGCTCACAGGAGGCCTGAACATGACCGCTGGGAGCCTGGGGTGCACCTGATTCGATGGGTGACAGCGCTTCCACCTGCTCGAGATCCTAACTGTATGGGATAGCCCCATGCAGGACCATCTATGTACAATACACACTGATGTAATAAAACAATAGCACTTTACTGTAGACATATAAACAATCATAAACAATGACACCACTACTGTAACACTAGTCCTCACAGGGCCGCAACCCCTCACCATGCCTTCCCAACACTGTGTCCACACCCCTGCGTTGTTACCCCAATGTACTGATGTGCTCTGGCACCGTACCGTCCCATTGTCCCCAGAATCAACCACCCCCCAACTGTGCGAGACAGCGCTGCCCCACTAATGTGAAGGTGAGTTGGTGCACTTAGTTGGGTATCTGCCGGGTGTGTCCACACCCGGGCATGCAGATGCTGTACTTGTGATGGAATCTACGGATCCGTTACAATAACCCGTGAAGCCTCTGCCTCTACGGTGGGTGGGTCCCGCAGGGATTGTACCACTGTTGATATTCTCTGCAGTAGATGGGTTTCTGGTCCCAGAACACCTGAGGCCAGAATGCAGCCGTGTCCTGGCTGTGTCCCTCATTTTAATGCTACTGGGTCAGTGTCCCTATCAATGGGCCTGTCCCTACAGGAACCACAAGCTAAGGGGAGTCGGGGCCTATCTGGGGACTAATGGGGGTATCTGGCCTAGTACAGGTGCCACAGAGACCTGCACACATACACCCTACCCTAATGGCGCCCCAGCTCCGTCTGCCTGACTTGCAGCATGCCAAATGTAACAATCTCCTGCTGCCGAGATTCTCCTAGCCCTATTGGCTGCCTTGAACATGTGACTTGCAACCCTGTAGGCTCATGTGACGTGTAGTTCCTATCGTGGAGCCTTCTAACATTGCTCCCGCCTGCGCCTGCTACTGCGCATGCGCAATACTCCTAATGGCCGCTGGGCTTGTCTCGCGCATGTGCGAGCTCTCCTAACATGGCGGCGCCCTGCACTGCGCTAGCTGCAGGTCTCCGGCGATGCGCTCGCCGGGGGACCAGAGGGGATTGGTTACATGTAATTAGCAGGATCTGCTTTGGGTTAGTTTTCATTTTTGTTGTATATATTGTTTGTTATTTACTAGAAAAAATCCCACTTCACCTCACTTATTTTTTAATTATGTACGTATTAAAGACATTTCTTTTAATTCATCCATCAATTCAGATCACGAGTGCAATAGTGCAGAGCTTGTTTTCTATTGTTTCTGATTATTCATTATCCTGAATGCGCACTGATCCACTATAAAAAACCTTTTACATTTGGCTGAGCAGGTGTTGACTTGTGAATTTGTTACTTTTTACGTGTGTGTGTGTGTGTGTGTGTGTGTGTGTGTGTGTGTGGTGTGTGTGTGTGTGTGTTGTGTGTGGGTGGTGTGTGTGTGTGTTGTGTGGTTGTGTGTGTTGTGTGTGTGTGTGTGATTACTTTATTAAAATCCATAAGTAAATATAATTTGCAAAATAAACAAATAAGAACGTATTATTTACCAGCATAATTGTACAGTAGTTCTATCACATCCCAAGAAGCAATATTTATATATTTCCCATGGTTGAGTTTGTTCCAGGTTCCCATTCATGTTTTCCATCAATATAGGTCCAGCATCAGAATTCGGAACCAGAAAATCATTGTATAACAGAGGATTCTTGGAGACTGGTGGTGAAATTTATTTACTTGAAATCTAAAAGCTTAATTGTGTTCCATCATGAAAACATATTTTCAAACTTTTAGGCCCACCCAAGCAATAATGAATAAATTAAAAAAACATTTCTGCAGAAAAGTGTAATTTATACTGCATGTGAAGCAAACTGTTTTAAGAAAACATACTGTATTGCAAGTCTTCTGCACAAAAATTATGGAATTCAATTTCTCTTTGGTGAAAGTTAAAATACATTTTGTTTAGTAAAAACATTTTACCATGCATTCAGTCTGATGTACATTATTTTAAACAGCCTTAACATTTTTGTTAAAAGCAAGAAGAACAAATAGTTAACAATAACTTCTTATAAATGTCTATAGAATTATTCTGGAAAAATTGGTTTGTGTAATGTGGTTTTAATATTCAATGATACGGTATACATAACATGTAGGGAATTTATTTCTCATTTCCTTTGTGCTACTGTCATTTAACATAATTATGAATAACTCAGTTGATACCACTTCTAACAGATTACTATGTCCGGTAACAGATAAATTACTCTTGTTTTTTTACTGAATAAATTGCCCATACTGACTGATATATCCAGATTATCTTTGAAAATATCATTAAAAATTCGCTAAGTATGTATCTTTCATATTTTGTCCTTCTGAAATTCATAGCACTAGAGTGAGTTTCATAAGTACCTTATATCAACAATAACTAGTTTAGAATAAACTTCATGGCTGAAGGTGCTTCGGTATTGCCAAGATACAGTACATCAAATTTCAATAATATGCAGTTATTGCGTATGAAAAAAAATATGTGGGTGTGTTATATCGCAAAAATAGGTAGGGATACATCAATAGTTCAACCATTGTAAAAAGCGTGCAATGTGGCATTAAACACTAACGTATTTTTGCCCAAAAAATAGCGGTATTGCTAAAATGGCGCCCAAGTAACGGACCTCACCTAAAATGGCAGAAAACATTGCGAGACTCGTTTATGTAGCTGACTATATTTACCACAGATTCCATGACACACATTGTCAGTGCTGATAGGAGGTAGTGAGGATTAATTGGCTGCTGTGAGTTGGAGGTTTTTTATCTTATAATTGTGCTTTTGAGAGTTGCTCGACTTGTCCTGTGCTTTTTGTTGTCTATCTTTATGGGTACTTTTGTGATTGTGTGATTTGTGCTGTCCTTTGTAATTAGTTTGTCTTTTGTCTGTGTTCATATTTGTTGTGAGATTGTGGTAAGTAGTCTTTAGTATGAATGGAAGGGAAAGATAGAGAAGACTGAAGTGAGTTGAGTGAATGGACACTGCTGGGAGTTTGAGGAATGCTGAGTGCAGGTGTGGAGTGAGTGCGAGGAGTCATGAGCGGAGGAGTGGATGGAGGCTGAGTCAGGAGTGGAGGAGTGGGGGGCTAGGAGGTCTGGTACACAAGTGCGTGCAGCAGGAGGCCAGGGTAGGAGGATGGGGGGAGGAGAGGAGAGAGTGACAGGTCGGGGGGCTACATGAAGAGCGGTGAGGGGCTGTGATGGTGAGTGGGTTACCAGGCCATCAATAAAGGTATTATGCCCGACTGGTTACCTCTGAGCCATATTTGGGGTTTTAGAGTGTCAGCTCTTGAACCTGTTTGTTGGACATCAAATACATATGATTGTATAACAATAAAGAATTTATGTGTGTTACCTTTCCAGGAGTGCTAACCAGTGGAGATTGAAAGGCTATGAGTTTCAAGGGTGGGTTTGCGGTAAAAGTGTTGTCAAATTGTGTCTAGGTAATCGGGGTCCAGAGTTGCTTGCCACCCCAAAAATGCATCCAGGAATCATGTCAGATTCCCTGGGACATGTAGACATACCACCCCAGTCAAAAACCTCCCTTGATAACAGTTACGCGACTCACCGCCAGGTTCCTCTACTTCAGCACAGACCAGAAAGGTAAATGGGGGCATAGGGATATGTGCATCCTGTTACAGTCAGGAGTCCCTAGGTTAGTAGGGTTCCCCAGTATATGTCCAGATCACCTGGACCCGGTATAGGGGTTCCGGGGTTCTCCAACCATCGATAAGGTTGTTTTTATTTTGTTTAGATTTCAATGAATTTTGAATGTAGCCCTGAAAATGAACCCAAGCATTATTTCGTTCTACTTAGAAACACTTTTCATTATAGGAAGGGCTAGGAGGGCTGAAAATGAATGTGTACGTCATTTCAGTCAATCCCTGTAACTAAAGGACTTTGTGAAAATATTTTTATTAACATTGTGTGTAAGGGGAAAATGCTTATGCACAGTATATGAGCTGGGGACTTCCAGGTCCATTGATCCGAGAGACCATGTGGTTACCAAGCTTGGTGCCACCAAGTCTGCTCGGGTCCCGGACATGAAAGTCTCAGAGGTTGCCAAGGCATTAAAGCCATTTGGGCACCGGAGTTATGCTCAACTACCCATGTCCTGGGATGAATATCAGTCCTGGACCACCATTTGCCCCAAGCCAGATGGTGAGGAGCCTAACTCAGCGGGTGGCTTCTGACTGTCAAGTGGCAGAGGTGCCAAGTTGGCACATGCCCTTGTCAGTATCTGAATCTGTGCTTGCCCGGTTTAGATGGACTGGCAACGCTCTGATTGGCTGGTAAGGATTTCTGCCACGCTCGGATTGGCTGGAGTATTTCATGAATGAAGTAGAAATACTATAAGAAACCCAGTAGTCAATCCAGTGTTGAGATTCTCTAAGATTTCAAGCACCAAGACAGCAGCGGCAAATTTGAAATCACCAAAAGATGCTCTTGGAGAAATAGACATGAGCCGGCTTCAGAAATTTCAAGACGATAAATTTTCTAAGTCCAACTTTTTAGGGCCAAGGTCTCAGAATAGGACGTAGCGGTCATGGCTGGTATTGCAAGCAGAAAAGAGTACCAGGAAGTTTGGTGCTATCTCCCTGTCAATGGATTTCAGTGCCTCCAGAGTGGATACAGCGGTCGCGTCAGGAACTTCATGCCGATTTGAGTTCCAGGAGATTTTGGGCTAAGTCCCGGTTAACAACAAACTTGGTTTTATGGACTGTAGAAGCTAGGAAAGTCTAGTTTTTTCACCAAGACCCACAGTCAGTTTGTCTTTCGCTTGCCTTTTTGTAATCCACTGTGTGCACGTATGTTTCAATGTAATAAATGACAGTTTGTTTTACCATTTGGTTTTGCTCAGTGATATGATCCCGGTATAAAGGTGTACATGCCGGGTCTTCCGTGAAAGGGGCACAGCAACAAGGCCTTGGGGAGGCAATTTTCTCCCAACAAGGCCTTGGGGAGGCAAATTTCTCCCCCCAGACAGAGCCATCCATGAAAATATGTTGAGACTTTGTTGAGCCGTGTTGCTCCCCCCCCTTTCTCACATACACATGCGCACGTGCAATAACAAACATTCCTTTTTTTTTTCTTGACGGGATGAGTTTAACAGCTGGTCAAAAGATTTCTCTGAACCACTAATCCCGCACACACTGCTACTGTAGCACCTCACCCCCCCCCCCCCCCCCCCCCACCCCACCACTTCACACACAAAGCCTTACAAACAAACTAGCATGAATAGAAATGCTTATCCACACCTTCCCCAAAGCAATTCATTTGTGATAAGCCCTTCTTGGAGAATCCCCCACACATTCAAAGTGAATTTCAAGTTTAAAAAAAAAAAACGAGACATCCCTTTTTTTTTTTTTAAACTTAATTTTTATTAAATTTTTTGGGAGAGGGGGAAATTAAGAAAATAAAAGATGGAGGGGAAGGGTACAAAAAATAGAGACGGGAGAAAGAACACATCCATTTAGAATTTTACCTATCAAATTATCTTATAATATTCATTCACACAAGTTAATGAATATAGCATTTTTTACAACAAAATTAGGTGGATATTAATTTCTGGTTGACCAGCACCCAAAATCCAAGGTAACCACACCTTCTGGAAATCTGTGCAGGTGTCATTATTAAGACTAACCAATTTTTCCATGCAGCAAATCTGCCAGACTTTATTTTTAACTTTAGGAATTGAGGGAATATTTGGTTGCTTCCATACTGCCGCTAGTTCGCGTCTTGCGGCTGAAGATATGTGGCACAGTAATTTATTACAAAGAAGAAGAAGCAGGCACACGGTCTTACTCAAAAGGAGGTTTAATATGCCATAAAGTCCAATGTTTCGGCAGTCAAATACTGCCTTTCTCAAGGATAGATAGATAGATAGATAGATAGATAGATAGATAGATAGATAGATTAGGTAGATAGATTAGGTAGACAGACAGATAGCACATGAAGCAGTATTAACATACAATGTTTATATAATATAGAGAACATAAATATTGCACTTTTGCAAATTGTTATATACAATATAACCAGGCTTACAATATCAAATCAGAGCTCAGAATTAAAAAAAAAGAAGTAATCTCCACAGAATTATTAAAACCAGCAGCAAAATAATTATGTTGGGTATAAATCTAAAATTGTTGCCTTTGAGTAAGAACTGTATCCCTACACCCTTTCCCCCTCCCGCTAATAGGGTTTAATGCAATCTAAAAAAAAAAAAAACGATTTTTAAATGCTTATAGAATGTAGGAATTGCTTTACCCAATGACAATAACCTAGGTACAATCATAATCCCATATAAATGCTCTTGCCTCCTAAATTTAAGGGGGTGAATAGTCTTTCCCACATACAGTAACACAAATTTAGAATTGCAATTGATTAAATTGCTTAAAATAGTTTCATGCTTATTTGAATGAGAATTAATAATTTTATATCAATTATACTTTTCAAATATCTATTATTTTCTGAATAAACTACAAAATTATCCTCCTTACTTTTAAGGCTTTACACGCTTCTGCACCTCCATATATCTCAACTCTGATACCTCGTTACACACCTACCCATCTCTTACGCTCTACCCAAGGCAGTCTCATCTCTACATCTTTTACCTTTATCATCTGCCGTCTTAAACTTTTATTATTAATCTGTCCTACTATGATGGTGCTCATCTCAGACCATGAAGCTGACATGCAGGGCTAAGGAAGGATGTAGAGACTGATCACAGGCCTCAAGACAGAGTCCTGATAGAGGAAGTAAATCTGAGTCACAAGCCAGTTTTGGGGCAGGGTGCAGTAAATGTAGTAAAGGTCATGGTCCAAGATCAGGGCTGGAGGAAAGATAACAAAATCCCAGTCCAGGCAAAGGGACAGGGCACATAGAGGGCAAGGCAAAGTTCAGGGCAGATCGAGGTTCAAAAACAATCAGGATAGAAATAGGAACAGCTAGACACAAAGGAAACAGACACCTTGCTTGAGCATTGGCTGGTTGTAAATTGCGGCTCTATAAAGGGCAAGGACAGGTGAAGCCAATTACTTTCCCTCTCATGGTTCAGGACGAATGAGTCCACTTCCTGTTTTCAGCCATCTTATTTCAGGTCAACTGTGACCAATGTTTTTAGTGATCTTGGTTGCGGCAAACAGAAAATAGGATGTTAACAATCTCATGGGTATGCCTCTGCTAGAGGGGACAGCAGCTACGGCATGTAACGGTGTTTCACCCACCCACTGGGAGATGTGGCCATTATGAATCATGTGGTGCATGATACCTGCTGGTAATAGGAGGGCTGAGTCATCCACTGGTGGTAATGGGGACACAGGACTGGGGTTCATACCCTACATATCTTTTTAGCAGGGAAGGGCCTCCATCTGCCGTAGGCTCCAGGAATTGAAGTGATCTCCCACGGTAGAACTATTACCTCTCCCCCCAGTAAGGTCACGCCCAGGCAGGAGGTTTAATAACAGGAATGGTTTATTATCTCTTCTGTACAGCACAGTAACAAGCATGCTTCTGCCGGATGCAGTAACTCTCAGCAACCACAGAAGGATTGTCCCTAGACCGTCACTACAGGGCAAGGGCACCTGCAGCTGTCCTTGCTCTTCCCTTCCTCCCTAGCAGAGGCAGAGGTATGGTCCACACTCACTCTCCTCCGGAGGGAAGAGGACTGGAGAAGGCCAAATAATCAGTCTCTCCACTACCTTCCTCAAGTGGGGAAAGGCACTACTGAATTTGGACAGTACCTGTCCTTAAGAACAGCCAGGAGGAGGGCACTAGGTCTGTCCCATGATTGGTCATGCCCAGACCTGATGTCACTGCCTCCCGCTGTCACCCAAATGCAGCTCCTCGGAGGGGGAAATCCCCATATCAACTACTGGCACGGCATGCTTGTACCAGGGCTTACTGCCAGGACGGAAGCAAACTAGTATCCACAAATGGCATGGCTACAGGCGGATCCTGACACCTACCCATGGAACTCTCTTTCACTTTCCACATTCAAAGGCCAGCTAACAATTCCCCTCTTAAAAAACCCACCTCAATAAATGTTTTACGCCTTTGCTACAAACTCTAGATGCACTTGACCTCCCGTGTCAGCAGTTTTAACAATTCTCTTTTTACAACTGTGTCTGTAAACCTCCCAACACAACACTTAGATTGTTATAGCTCTGCTGTGGTGTGAAACGTGTTAGAGGTTCTTTTTGCTCCATTTTGTATCATTTTCTGGTAGCTTTACATCGTCATTGACTCTTTATACATAAGACTTAGATGGTAAGTTCTTTGGGGTAGGGTCTCCTTTAGTCTTAAATTATAATTTATCTGTTGCACTTATTCCCATTATTTGCAATGTACATTATTTACGTCCTAGTGTAATGTAATGCGATGTGTACATGGTTGACGCTATATAAATACAATTAAACATATTGAACACACAATTCCAGGGGAATAGGTAATCACTCATTCTCCCCCAAAGGGAAGAGAACCTGGGTTTGCCAGTAAACAGCAGCTTGGTGTGATAACTTGTCTCTCTCACGGTAGATACCAACTAGCAATTTTGAGATACAACCCTATTGAGTACAGTAGGGGGAGGGTACCAGGTCTGAACCCAGGATTGTGTAGAACACAGACCTGATCCCACCTCCTCCCCTGTCACTCAATGGTACTGCCAGAATGGGGAAAACCCATGATTGGTCCTAACTGCCTACCAGGACTGACATTTCAGTATACGGTAGAATAGCATCCACACATGGCGACACACACACACACACATATACAGAATGTATATATATATATATATATATATATATATATATATATATATATATATATATATATATATATATATCCGTGTTCGACAATTCATTATAAATGGCACGCCCGGGCGGGTGGATTTGGGCCGCTGGCGAGTAGTTGCTGCGGCTCTATGAATCCCCTGCTCGCGGCAATTTTTTTTTTTTTTAAATAAAAAATCCCCCTCCCTGATTGGGCTAACGCCGGGAAGAGGGCCGCAGGCAGCGTGGGTTAACCCTTTCCCCTGAATATCTTCCCTCTGATCTCCCTCCCCCTGGCCCTGTGATATATGCCCCTGGGATGCGGGGGAGATAGGGGGAGGGGTGTGGTTGCGCGGCTGTGCCACGTGGGTGGGTGCTCCTGCCCCTCTAGTGCTGCCCCTACCGTGCTGCCCCGCTCCCATGTGTTGCCCGCCTCTGCTGCCCCTCCCCGTGGGGCCCCCTAGTGCGCTGCTCCCCACGTGCAACTGCCCCCCCCGTGCTGGTCCTCGTGCGCTGCTCACTCCCGTGCAGCTGCCCCCTCCCGTGCTGGCCCCTCCCGTGCGCCCCCTCCCCGTGCGCCCCCTCCCGTGCTGGCCCCCTCCCGTGCTGGCCCCATCCCTGTGACACGCTCCCAATGCTGGCTCGCTCCCGTGCTGCCCCCTCCGTGCTGGCCTCGCTCCGTGCTGCCCCTCCGTGCTGGATCGCTACCGTGCTGCCCCCTCCCGTGATAGCTCGACACCGTGATGCCCACCCTTCCCGTGGCCCTTACCCCTCCGGTGCTGGCTCGCTCCCGTGCGCAGCCCCCTCCCATGCTGGCTCGCTCCCATGCTGCCCCCTCCCATGCGCAGCCCCCTCCCGTGCTGGCTCGCTCCCGTGCTGCCCCCTCCCATGCAGGCTAGCTCCCGTGCTGCCCCCTCCCGTGCTGACTCGCTCCCGTGCGCAGCCCCCTCCCGTGCGCAGCCCCCTTCCGTGCTGCAAACATACTGTCAAAAAGTGGTAGCACAGACCAATACCCTCTGCTATCTCCCGATGGAGGGGCAGTGCAAAAAAAAGCATTCCTCATAAGTTAATGTTTGCCTTACCGAATGCTTCCACCCACGAACATTTGGTGAAAATTTGAAAAAATAATAGTTCAAAATTAAATATTCATATATTTCTGATAAAGTCACCTTCTTATCAGTTCCAGCATTAATTGCAGAAAATATTAAATATGCATAACTACAGTCAGGTTTGCGATACATGTATGAAGTTGACATGGTCAGCAACTGTGAAGGGATGTACTGTAAAACAATGTAGAAAAAGCCCAACGCATTGTGTTTTAGAGGTTTTTTATTATGAAACGCCTAAATTTGATAACGTCTTCAGAGTCTTCAAGGACCAAGGTCGATTCACAATGGGTCACTGTGGTAGCATCAGTTTTTATCTGGTTTTTAAACACCTGCAAATTGACACAGTATAGCACAGTACATACTGTAACTGTACAGTACTGCAAAGGGAATTCATCCATTTCTGCCACTTGGCAGACACGCAAAGAATTGCACCAAATAAATCAGAATCCAGGTAATTGAAAAAAATCAACAGCGGTAAACACAGGTGTGACATGCGGCATTCATGGCAGCCCTCACGGAACAATAACCCGTGAATGCCCTGTGGAAAACAGCAGAGTTCACGAAAATGGCTCAGTGAAATTTTTTGGATAACGGCCGCTACATCTGTAACATTCCTAGACCTTACCATTTTGAGAAATATAAATGGTGAACTCTCAGCATCGATATTTTAAAAATAAAGTGCAACTAACTGTGTCCTTTGGGTGAATAGAAACCATCCGCGGAGCCTCATTCAGGGTATCCCAGTAGGAGAGGTTTAACCAGACCAATAATAAAGGTATTATGCCCGGCTGGTTAACCCTAAGCCCTATTGGAAGTGAAGGGGTTAAAATGTATTGTCCCCATAATACCATGCTTTCCCCTACACTACTGTTATTGTCCCTTTTTCCAGCCAGTTGGGGCTGAAAGGGGTTAAAATATATTATCCCCTCATATCAGGGTTTCTCCTCCACAATCTTTATTGTCTCCATTTTGCAACCCAGTCCATAGCTGCAGTAATAGAAATGTATGTAAAATGTGCCAATTGTATTTGCGACATTCTTTCTTTCTAAGCCCTATACCGCTAAACCGCAAGGTCAATTGGATAAGTGGTTTGCGGGTTAGCTGAAATGCTTTTCTGTCAAAATGTATCTACCAGTCTTGTTAGCCCCTTAACTTGAAGGGAGAAAGTATATTGGCATGGGAACTGGATTAAACTGCAGTCCACATAACAGCCCGTCAAATTAAGTGGCTAACTTGTGCTAGGGGTGAGCTAGCAATCTAATTTTTGGAGTGTAGCTAGATAAAAAGAAATCATACACATACATATAAGGTTTATAATAGTTGCAAAAGCAGAACATACTTTTATAAATAAACTGTATTGTACTGGTGTTTTTAAATGTAAAGACATGAATAAATCCTTTAACATGTAAATATGTTAAGGGTGAATGAGCTGAGGGATTTCTCATCTCCGTACTTCCAAGGCACCCTGCAAAGTTGATGCCTCTGTGTCTATGGGAACTCCGGAGTTGAAAAGCCTCAAAGATCATAGGTGTTAGGATGGCCGGGTTATTGTAAGTACCAGATACCGGTGTGGAGTATGGGCACTTCACACTTGGTAGCCAAACCCCAGACTTACTGTCACCAGGTAAGAGGTTGGACTCAGTATGCTTAGTAGCCTAGGTGTCAAGTTGACACATGCTCTGTGCAAACCGGGAGGCAACTTCTGCCCTTCCTGCAAACTACTGGCATTTTGGGTGTAGATGTTAAGTATAGGGCCCTTAACCCTATAAGAATGCCTGCAGCCCAGTCCCAGTCAGTTCCATCTAAAGATTTCATCGGATTCACCAAGTTCAGGCGTCAGCGGTTCCAGAGTGTGAGGGGTTAATTATATCGTAACCAAGGATTGTCCCCTCTTCTGGAATTTGTTAGAGCTAAGGGTTCCCGAACGAACCCTGTAAGGACTGAACGAACCTTTTCCTTTTGGCAGAGATATAGGGGTGGCAACTTGTGCCCCTAGCCAAAAACTGTTACACGGATCAATTCGCGCACCCACATGCATGCATGCAGGGGTGTACAGAGTCTTTTTTTTGTTTCAAGGACATTTGATTTTGTTTCCCCATCCCAGTAAGTGTTTTATTAAGAGTAAATTGTGGCGATTTGTGTGTTTGTCTGAAAATAAATAAATTACAATTTATTTTACTCATCTTGAGTGCTCAGTCCAGAATCCCAGTATTAATGTGTAGATAAGACTTGGTCTACCGTGACAGGCAGTTCCTCAGAATCAGGAGAAAATGCACTGCCAATACAAAATTCGAGAGGCAGACACATCTCATGAAATGGAGATTCCTAGAATGTGGTTACCACAAGAATATGATTAACAAAGTCTATAAAATGGTCAAACAAACATATAGACAGGACTAGCTGACAGATAGAACCACACCCTGACAACCCAAAATAATAAGATTCAGTGGGACCTTCAATGAGGAATGGGGCCACCTTAGGGCCATTCTCCAAAAACATTGGCACATCCTTCGGGCTGGTTATCTCAGGGAGGTCTTGCAAACCTACCCTGAAAAGAGAAGCCGCAGCTTCAGAAACCTCAGAGATAGTCCGGTCCATAGCCAGTTTCAAAGCAGGACTGTCCCAACCTCGTTACCAACCAAACCAAAAGACTTGTTCAGTTGTCATAACTGTAAAGTCTGCATAGCCGTTAAAACGACTAAGGTGTTTAAGAACTGGGATATCACCTGAACTTATGACATAAGACAGTTTGTAAATGGTAAGACCTCAGGCGTCATATACATGGCAGAGTGTGTCTGTAGCAAAAAATATGTGGGCAAAACACGATACCAATTTGGGCATTGTGTACGGAACATCTTGGCATCATTCGTAAAAAAACTTGGTACCCCCTATTGCTAGGCATGTGAACGAGTGCCATATTGGGGACAGTTCTGGAATACGGTTCATAGGCTTTGACCAGCTATCCATGGGCCTGAGAAAGGGCGACTGGGACCCTATCCCCAAAGACTTAAATTAAGGTTTTGTCTTCTCCCCTTTCATATAATCACTGGGGGGACTTGTATGTATGTATTATAACTTTATTTATATAGCATCATAAGTGTACTCAGTGCTTCACAAAGAATACAGTACAGGGAATTATAATAATATAATAAGCGCAGCAAAATCAGACAATAGGAAATGAAATCCCTGCCCCAAAGAGCTTACAATCTAAGGGGTATTAAGGGAGACTTACAGAGACAACAGGTGAGGGGAATAAGTACTGTAGATGGCAGTGCTTGGCAACAATGGTTCGTAGGAGTGATTGTGATGCTTGATTTATGAGGTGAGTTTTAAGGTGTCAGTATTTAATCAGATAGGTTAACACCATTAGCAGGGGAAGAGGTGGCAGGGAGGCATGGGTGAGAGCAGGTGTGTTTATGGCTTGGTCCAGGATAAGAGAGATATCCCCAGCAGCAGGAAAGAGTAGATTGAAAGGGTATGAATAGAGGATTTGTGGGGTGCTTTTTATTGAGGGATAAAGTAGTTATTGGGAAAGAGGTGTATAAATAATGGTGCAGTGCATGGGCACATGCATAGGTGGAGGGGAGGAGAGATGAAGAATTGTGGATATTAAAATATATAGAAAACATCCATAGATGATAACTCCAGTACTAACTCCACAGAGGATTCAATTCTCAGACATCTAATATATACCAAAGTATCACCAATTCTGACATTAAGATGCATTGGACACTGATGAGAAGGGGAATGTGAATAGATAATCTCAATGCATCTCCAGTGTATTATTCATAACACTGGGAAGTTCCTATCCACAATATATATGGTAGGAAACTAAACTGGCGAACAGCTCATACCAGCGTTGTACTACCTAACAAGTGGGTTATTATCCCACATTCGGTTCTTTCCTAATAAAGATATTTCAAATCAGTATTAAACTAAGGGCCACCAGGGATGAATAATTAATCCTATAGGCACTTGGTGTTTGATATAAACACCAACAAAATATATAGAACGCCTTTTAAAGTATAGCTTTATATGCAGCTCAAGGGAGGGTGTATTTTTCTTTGATATATCAGAGAAGCCCTACTAGGGAAACCGACACTAGCATATCAGTGATCAGTATCCTTAATTATACTCATAAGTATAAAAATACTCAAAATAAACTGAAAGGCTGTTCTATCATGATATTTACCAACAATACCCTGCCTCTAATGGCAGTTTCAGTATTGTCAGGGTTTTCCTGGACATTCTGCTCCCAGCCACAGTTCCTTTGTTGTCCACTGGGTGTGCTGCTGTTTCTATCAGCTCTGGGGTTTTCTCTGTCTGTCTCCTCTTGGGTTCTCCTGCCTTCTGTCCCTGTCTGCCTTTAGAGTTTCCTGTTCCTCTTTGCATTTGCTTTGTGTTCCCTTACCTATGCCTGAACCTGTGCCTGTATTTGTTCTGTCTCTTTCAATAAAAGTCCTTTCCTGCAATTAGGATTCTCCTTGTCTGTTCCTTGCCCTGGACCTGCTATAGCCACTGTCCCTGTGGATTCCCTGCTGTCGACCCTTGCCTGTGACCCTGACTACAATTCTTGCCATCTGACTTGGACCCCTGCTTGTGACCCCGACTATGATTCTTGCCGCCTGCTCTGGACCCTTGTCTGTGAACCAGACTACGCCTTGCCTTCTGTTCCGGCCACTAAGGTACTACCTGCCCCTGCAGTCTTGACAAGTATATACTAAAGTGCCCATTTCACTGGCTTCCAATGAACAAGCACCTAGAAGTAAATTTATTTACCCTCTGCCAGCCTGCTACCATTCTACTTGACACATATACGTTCAACAGTTTCGTGAGTACTGTTCGCTGCCATTACAACAGTAGTCTCCTAATATTTTACACTCAAAACCGCAAGTGGCTACTAAAGAGTGATATCTTTGAACTATAATGTTTACTGCACATATTGGAACATTGGACACAATTACTAAACACTAGTATAGTAAGCACATTAATTATCTATTTTGGACCATATTACAATATCAGGGTGAGTTGACCAATATTACTAAATATTTGTTGCTGGTAAAAATATGTCTTCATTTACCATAGTAAAGCAATTTACTGGGTAATCGATTCTCTTATAAATACTAGCTTCCTAAGGTTGGCTGTATAATGCCTTGATAAAGCCGATTAGCGAAACTTACGTCAGCAAGCTTCTATGTGTGAGTTGATGACGTCACTTGGGAGAGTGAAACCTAATATGGTAGCTATTGCCAGTATCCTCTCACCCCATTAAGAGGTGCTTATAAGCGCAATATTTTTAAAGTATTTTGGTTTTAAAATCTATTTTCTCTCTATCTTCAGGTTAGCGGTCAAAACAAAGATAATTATATATTGATATGATACTGGAGTTACATATGATCACATACTTCCTCTGCCATTCAGGTCTGCTGCTCCTGCGGCTTCTATTTAAGCATGCCTCTGCTCATCTGAGGTCTGTACGATCCCGAGTTGTATGAATACTCCGGCTTAATACTCTACTGTTAGTGACAGATACCCCACTTTGCATTATTAACGGCTCCTCTTATACCCTTGTTGCATATTACTGCACAAGGCACTATTATAGATAGGATGTTCCTTGCTTAAAGGGGCACACACGGAAGTTAATGTGCCATGATGAATGCGTCCAGTTGTAATTACATAATCAGATATTAATGGGTTAACTCAAAATGACTCCTATATATACATATGACTCAGGAATAAATATTATGACATAGTATGTACAAGGAGCTGAGCAAATCTACTACTCAAGATGGAAGCTAAGATATACATCTTAGACACAATTTCACCAAGGGGGCTGAAAAAGAACCTATATCTTGGATGCTTCCTTACTGGCGCTTGACTCACTCAATGTAATAGAAACAGTTGCATGCTATAACATGGGACATAAGCTGTGCAACATACACTAATGTTTTTGTCCTGTATGAATGGAATGTTTTTGACAGACCAGGGGTGATAACATCAGGGCAGGTTTCCGAGAGGTAAAGAGACTTGAAGTCCATAAATCTTGGATCAAGAGTTACATTTAGGTACCAGTCTCTGCCAAATTCGGAATATAAATAAACTATGGTATCATAATGTATGCCTGGGCATCTTGGGAGTTCGAAATGGATCAAGTGACATTTAAATACCTGATGTCAGTAAAGTTAGTGGACTAATGTAGAAACTACAGTATGTGTTTGTACATCATTTATAATACAGGAAAGACTACAATTGTGACCTCAAGATGCAGAAAGAGCTAGTAAGTTTACCCATCTAAGGATATATGCTATCTGGGAGTAAAACTAATTTTGTGTTCAGCACTTACAGACTGCAAATAAGAATTGATTTATTTACATCAGGACAATGAAAGTTTGTCTCTGCTTTTTACACTTGTCCTGTTGTATCGTACGGTTGGTCATGCTTTTCTGCACTCACACTGTGTTTTCAATGACTGGGCACTCATAATACTCATAGTGTACCTCTAGAAGAGTACCTTTGATGTGAGTTCTCCTCCACATTCTCCATACTCTAGGTATTCGGAACAAAGCTCTATCCTGGATCTCATCCTACCTCTCCCATCGTACTTTTAGTGTCTCTTCTGCTAACACCTCCTCCTCCTCTATTGATCTCTCTGTGGGGGTACCCCAGGGCTCTGTCCTGGGACCTCTTCTCTTTTCTCTGTACACACTCTCTCTAGGTGACCTTATAACATCTTTTGGGTTTAATTATCACCTCTATGCCGACGACACACAAATATACTTTTCAACACCTGACCTTACACCTGCTGTACAAACCAAAGTTTCTGAATGTCTCTCTGCTATATCATCCTGGATGGCCCTCCGACGCCTTAAACTCAACATGGCTAAAACAGAGCTCCTCATACTTCCTCCCAAACCTGGCCCTACTACCTCCTTCCACATTACTGTTGGAACTACAATCATTCACCCAGTAGCCCAAGCACGCTGCCTAGGGGTCATGTTCGACTCCTCTCTCACATTCGCCCCTCACATTCAAAACATTTCTAAAACTTGTCGCTTTTTCCTCCGCAATATAACTAAGATACGCCCTTTCCTCTGTTGTTCGACTGCTAAAACTCTGACTCAGGCCCTCATTCTCTCCCGTCTTGATTACTGTAACCTCCTGCTGTCCGGCCTTCCTGCCTCTCACCTGTCTCCCCTACAATCTATCCTAAATGCTGCTGCCATAATCACTCTACTCTTTCCTAGATCTGTCTCAGCATCTCCCCTCATGAAATCCCTCTCCTGGCTTCCGATCAAATCCCGCATCTCACACTCCATTCTTCTCCTCACTTTTAAAGCTTTACATTCTTCTGCCCCTCCTTACATCTCATCCCTAATTTCTCGGTATGCACCATCCAGACTCTTGCGTTCTTCTCAAGGATGTCTTCTTTCTACCCCCTTTGTATCTAAAGCCCTCTCCCGCCTTAAACCTTTTTCACTGACTGCCCCACACCTCTGGAATGCCCTTCCCCTCAGTACCCGACTAGCACCCTCTCTATCCACCTTTAAGACCCACCTTAAGACACACTTGCTTAAAGAAGCATATGAATAGCACTGTGGATATTCTAAACACGATACATAATGCTTGGCCCCCTGCAGACGCACTTACCAGAACTCCCTCCTACTGTCTCTGTACGTTCTCCCTACCTACCAATTAGACTGTAAGCTCCTCGGGGCAGGGACTCCTCTTCCGAAATGTTACTTTTATGTCTAAAGCACTTATTCCCATGATCTGTTATTTATATTATCTGTTATTTATTTGATTACCACATGTATTACTACTGTGAAGCGCTATGTACACTAATGGCGCTATATAAATAAAGACATACAATACAATACAATTATATATTTGAAACAATTCTTTATTGGGATTGATTACATGCCACAAAGCAGAAATTATTAATGAAAATATTCTGCTACACTCTACACAGTGAATATGTAAGATAGTTATTAACAATGCTGGAATTAGGGATGTGGAAAACTTCTTCAGTTGTTAAAGTCTGGTGTTAGGGAAAAAAGGGGGAAAGTTTGCGCCAATAAAAGAATTTTGCCTACTGTTCAATATGTGGTTCCAGTCCTTTCCACAAAGTGATTTCGCTGCCTGAGTCTTTCAGAGGTTATTCACCAACCTCTGTGTGGATTTGAGTAGAAAAAAGGGTGAAATGTCCTCGGGCGCGTCACTCTGCTTGCGGCTCCACGGCGTGTATTATATGCAAGGCAAAGGAGAGAGAGAAGGGCCACAGTGAAAAAAGACAGCTCAAAATTTTGCACACTTTTTCATCAGGGTAGAGAGAAGGGGGGGGGGGTTGGGAGGGGTGAGAAATGAAGACAAGTACAGCACATTCAATATAACCAAATACAATTTACCAGTGATAAGTGTCCCGGGAACTGCCTAGGAAGTTTTAGTTGCGGCTGTTTCACCGTGACCAAGTCGCCGCCGGCGTTTAGCCACCACTAACCTCGCTGCAGGGACATCTCGCTGCCAAGATATTAGGAGGCATTTCCTCGGCCTCAATCCATTTAACTGCACATAGAAGAGAAGACATCTGTTCAAGACACCAACTACAAAAAGAGGAGGAGACATCAAATCAAGTTTTGAGAGTTTTTAATGTGAGTGTGTCCCCAGTCAACAAGTTTGATTTAATATCAGCTATCCCTTGTCTTCATTTCTCACCCCTCCCAACCCCCCCCCCCTTCTCTCTACCCTGATGAAAAAGTGTGCAAAATTTTGAGCTGTCTTTTTTCACTGTGGCCCTTCTCTCTCTCCTTTGCCTTGCATATAATACACGCCGTGGAGCCGCAAGCAGAGTGACGCGCCCGAGGACATTTCACCCTTTTTTCTACTCTAGTTAAAGTCTGGTGTGATTATTGCCTAGTATCTGTTTGACACTTTGTTCAGTTTCAGGCAGTTCGATACAAATTTGTTGCAAATTATAATTGTAACTACAATCTCTAGCCTTTATTTTTGCAAATATGTTGCCTAGGTGTTGTAATTGACACCGAAGTCTAAAGCTCTAAACTTGTATTTGGTTATATTGAATGTGCTGTACTCAAAGCTAAGGATGGGGCGAAACTGTCAAAATTAGTATTCCAGAATTCCGCAGATTATTTTGCCAAATTCTGTTCCATACACCAAAATCTGCATGCGGATTTAGTATTTGAAAATCCAGGCGGATTCATTCAAATTCACCATTGACCGCAATCTGGGCTGGTTAATTTATAATACGCAAACGGATTCTCCAAAAGGGACAAGGAGAGACAGACAGCGAGAGAGACAGAAAACGGCAGAGAGACCAACAGTTTTATTAGCAGTCACCAGTTGTGTGTGTATATGTGTATATATATATATATATATATATATGTCCCTGCAAAAAACTTGGGAGACATGCCTGTGCTGAAAAAGGAGCACACCTGAGAGATATGCTAATAGCTATACAAAGTATATTTAAATGAGTCCCGCCCCACACTTTCCAATAGGATTTCCATACCAACTACAGTAAATATAGTTCATAATAAGCCTAAGGCACCAACCTAATGACTGGAATGGTTTCAGACCCAACAGGACTAGAATCCACAACCACTTGACTGACATTAAGTAACTGTCAAGTTGGACGATGTTATAATTTAATAAATGCTGTTGCCGATTTACATTCAAATCAGTGTCAGTGGAATTCAACAGGTTTTGAAATGGAAAATAAAAATCTAATATGGAATACATAATGCATAACTCTGTAAAAAGATTGATTGCTGTGTACATTACCATGTCAGTGCTATAGTGGACCTACCTTAGGGCGCGGCCATGGTGTGAGCGATGGTGCGCGCTGCTGTAACAAATGCAGGGGATCTATGGGGCGGGCCATAGTGCACGCGAACATGAACACGAACACGAACGGGAGGAAGCGTGATGGAGCGGCAGATTTTTCAACAGACAAAATTTTTTGATTTTGTTGCGCAACGGCCGGGTTACGTGTGCCGTTCAGCCAATGGAGGTGAACTGCTCACGTGATGTCACGGCCACGCCTTCCCATCGCACATATCATCCAAATCCCACAGACCACGGATCGCTCAAACTATTCCGATTGCCTACTATATCCGAGGCCTTATTCTAACACTCCTAATTCCCAAATCTGGGGAAAATACGTTAAATTCATATTCCTTTTCTAGTGCCTCTAACACCTAAAAACTGGAAACTGACAGTTTCTCTGGTTAATACCCTTTTTTTGTTGGAGCTAAAAATACTAATAATCATGAATAAAATGATGTGCCATGGAAACTATTTTCTTGTTATAGGACTAAAAGTGACTCCAATATTCATTTTGGTATGGAAATATGTAAACCACGATGACTGTTTTAGCTACAATAAACCATCTGTAACATCCTGTGGCAGTTGTTTATATTCAAAGAGCAGCATTTTTAGACATTCAATTTGCATATACTTTGAATTGAAACACACATTTACCAGATTCCATGATGAATGACTTCACACCAAAGTACACAAATATGCAATTGCTGTGCAAAGAAAACCAAAATTCAGTGAATCTATAATGTGTAATGTATCCTACTGCAAAAGGATTACAAATAGGATACTTGTGAATTTTGATTTGAGAAACTAAACATAAGCACCCTTGCTAAATTTATAAATCCTCAGAACATAGATGTTTTAGTAAAATTATGAATTGCTATAACCCTTGATTTACGTTATCAAATTTTGCAAAGACGTATGTGCCTAATTTTAATACAAATACAATCTTATGATATGCTATGAATTTTGGAGCACGTATATTACAGTACAAAATGATGATCTAGGAAACAGTAATACGTGACTACATTCTAAACTGGATTATACTGATCTTGTTTTTGAAAAACATGAAAAGCATTGCATAACTAGATATTTTACATGGGTTAAGCATCTAATATTTGCATGATAGATATAACGCAATATAATGGACACACAAGTAATAACATACAGTAGTATAAATGCTTGTTCATTTTCATAGTAATTAAACATACACAATCTTAGCAAGCTCAAAACCCAGATCTACAAAATTATATATTTATATATTTCATTGTGCAAACTGGAGTGCCACTCGGAAAGTAACCTTAAATATACAACAGTAAACAAAGCACCCCAATACACATCCAATATGACAAATTATTTGGTTAATTTATATATGCTTTTTTTTTATGTGTGGGTGATTTAGATAAATCTTTTGGACAAAACATGTTAAGCTTGCAACCATGTGAAGGAAGCCCCTGTCAGCAGGTTTTACACTACCAATGCTATACAGGCAGTCCTCGTTTTACAACGCTTCGCTTTAAACGAATGGCTTATCCAACACTATGCAATGCATACCTAAATTCATTTTTACAATGCCAAAATGGCTTATCCAACGCTCTTACGACACTTTGCAACGTGGTGTATGTGTGTATATATATATACACATTCACATAAACAATGTTGCAAAGCATCGTAAGAGCGTATATATATATAATAATATACTATATAATATTATATTATACTATATAATATATTATTTATTATGTTATATTATATATATATAATACAGTATATACACTATATAATTTATGTGTATGCTGCATATCTTAATGCCTGCATAAAATATTTGGTGTATTTTAGTGTTAAAAATGCCTTCAGGAACATAACCTTTCATTTAAACAGTGTTCCTATGGGAAAACGTGTTTCGCTTTACAACGTTTCGCTTTACAACGCCATTTTGAGTAACGCATTGTGTCGGATAACCGAGGACTGCCTGTACTGTGTCCTTTTGTATTTACTCCACTGCATGGAGCCAAGACTAGCTGCACAAGAATTATAAAACATACAGAACACCTACAAGCTCAAATTGAACCTCCAAAATACCCACAACATATATATAAGCATAAAAGACCATTTTATTTATTAGTTATTTATACATGTATATTTAGGCACTGTACCGTATATAAGTTTTTCTGGATGTGCACTGAGCTTTGTCTGTGTTTTATGTTATGTCTCTGGTTTTAAATATATATTGCCATGCTCAGTAGCACTCCTCTGTGAAACTTATATGCTTATATATATGTTGTGGGTATTTTGGGGGTTCAATTTGAGCTTGTAGGTGTTCTGTATGTTTTATAATTCTTGTGCAGCTAGTCTTGGCTGTTTTGGAGGGTGGCAACCTCCTATCCAATTGAAGCTCACTCCCTCCCACATTTAAATGGTTAAAAGCTCACTCCATGGCATCTCCAACTATCAGGGGAACTTGCCTGCATGCAGTGTGATTGTGACAAATCTATTACAGAGTGCTTTTCCTGGTAATGTACAGGTTAATAAAAGCTTCAATCAGACTTAGAACTTTTGCAACTTATATTGACAGATTTATTATAAATCATTCTTCCTGGCAATGCACAGGTTATTAAGAATTTATATTAGTGTAGGGACCCTTGAAACGTGGTCTGCCGTGAAGTTTGGCTCAAGGGCTTACAACAATTTGGCCAAAATGTTAAACTAAAAGACCATTTTATTTATTAGTAATTTATACATGTATATTTAGGCACTGTACCGTATATAAGTTTTTCTGGATGTGCACTGAGCTTTGTCTGTGTTTTATGTTATGTCTCTGATTTTAAATATATATTGCCATGCTCAATAGCACTCCTCTGTGAAACTTATATGCTTATATATATGTTGTGGGTATTTTGGGGGTTCAATTTGAGCTTGTAGGTGTTCTGTATGATATATATATATATATATATATATATATATATATATATATATAAACACACACATTTCCCATGTTTATTTATGCATCAAAAGTTATCACCACCTCTCTCATGGGGGAAGAAATCTCTCAATGACTACTGTGATTATATGAGTGTACTTGGACCTGTTGATTAAATAGGGGTTTGATGAATGAGCATAAGCTAAGAGGTGGGCTCTCCTAGCTTAGGGTGTCATTTCACATAAACTCCCTATGGCAAAATAAACAAGGGAAACCACATACTTAGATAACCATCAAGATGGTGTAATGCTGAATGTATCTTCCTCAAAACGATTAAGAGGCACAATATATTTTACCTGCAATGACACTCTTTGAACAGCCACTATACACACTACCATGACCTACTGTACCACGATGGTTGCCAATCAATTCTTTAAAGGGTGACAACCAATATATACTGTATGCAGTGTCACTATTTCTGTAGATTTCCCTACCAACATTTGTCCCACATTGTTACTGCCAAATACATTACAGATGCAGCAGATGTTATTGTAATTGCACCAGCGGGTGCAATAACAGATTAGCTCTGTCCCTTTTTCCCATGTGCCTTATTAAAAGACAATGGTGTCTGCTTCTGCTACAATGTGCCAGCAGGAGCAATAAGGTCTGCTACATCTGTATACACATCACTAGAGCAACAGTCAAGAATCTTTGAAGAAAACACCCTTTCATATGTCCCAGTTCTCTTCAAACTTTCCTGAATCGTACCTGCTGATAACACCCAAGGTAAACCGATATCCACAGAATCTCCTAAAAACCTTGATGAAAGAATAGTGACACAGGAATTCATCTTTGAAGTGGGTACATCACTTCAGAAGTGATCTTGCTTCACCCAAGATTTTGCAGCTTCTTACCAGCAAACCCCAATGCCTCACTTTACATAGAGCACACACTGTAAACTCATCTCTTGCCACACCTAGATCCAATCTTGCCACTACTAAACCCAGTCTTAGCTAAATTCACAAACCAAATTTCCTTGCACTTGCTCGGCTGAACACATATGGAGGAAATCTCTAATTTTCTACACTATAAATTGATCCTATCCTTTTTTAACTCTGCTCTCTATGGCCAAAAAACACTACTTCTCTCACTCATGAACACTCACAACTCCAATCCACATTGTCTTTTCTCAGTATTTAATTACCTACTCCCAACTTCTCAGTGATATTCCTTCTGTCCTTTCCTCCTCTTCTTTGATTCTACCTAAACCTTGTTCTTCAACTCTTGTTCATATCCTAGTCCTCACCTCACCCAAATCTTCATCTTCACGTTGTCCTTTGGCACTTTGCCCTACATTTTAAAGCATGCAGTGGTCATGTCTGGTGTTTTCCCACATGATAATTTTCCTTAATTCCCATGCCATCCTGGACCCCCTACAATCTGACTTTTATACAGAACACTCAACTGAGACTGTCCTCACTAAAGTAGCCATAGATTTCCAAGTTGCAAAATCCCAAAGTCCAGCTCTATCCTGGTTCTGATCAAACCTCTCCTGTTGCTCATTTTACATCTCTATTGCTATCATGTCTACGTCTCCTGTCTGTTGGTGTACCTCAGGGCTCTGTTTTGGGACCTTTGTTTTTCTCTTTATACACACTATCACTTGGTTTTAAGGTATCATATTTACACAGATGGTACACAGATATATCTATCCACCCCTAATCTCACACCTCCAATCTAGTCAATCACATTTCTGATTGCCTTCTGATCTCTCGTTATGTCCCTGCTTGTCTCCTTTGCTGTACTTTTAAATATCTCCTTTCAACCCTTCCATCTCTACTGCTCTCTTGCCTTAAACTCAGTATATAAAAAGCACATTCTCTCCCCACCTTTAAGTCAAACCTAAAAACACCACTTTTAAATAAAGCATTGCAATAGCCTGGACTCGGGCAACTGTCCCACACCCATATAGTCACTCCTAAAAACAAATGTGGTCAGGCATAGCCATATACTGCCTTCACCTGTTGTCTCTGTAAGTCTTGCAACATATTACTCAGATTGTAAGTTCTCAGGGGTAGGGCTTTCCTTTCCTATTGTCTGATTTTATTTGCTGCACTTACCGTATGTTATAATTCCATATTTCATATTGTCTCTTTTGTAAAGCGTACACAGTGGGCACTAAAGAAATAAAGATATACAGTAATAAATATTTTCTGTTTTCTTTATACTACAAGGTATAAATGTGCTTCTACTAACTTATTCGTTTAAATGAAAAATATCATTTATTGAGTATACACAGATCAACCGAGCAGAACATTTCAGGGTGTTATCCCTTCCTCGGGTGAAGGGAAACAACCAGTGTGAACAAACATTTTTATATGGACAACTATCATTGCTCTGCATGTATTTATAAATATATTAATCACTCATTCAGTTTATACCTTTATTATCTATTTTTATTATATAAAAGCATATGATTTCACAATGATATAGAAAATAACACTGCTTAAAATACTGATTGTCACTAAAGGGGAGGTATCAATGATGTCATCTGATTTATATATGGCACAAAATGTAATAGATTTGTTATTGATTGTCATCCATATAAAAATGTTTGTTCACACAAACATGTGGGTTTGTTTACTGTAGTTCCACCCCACATGAAGAAGGGATAACCCCCCTCCCCACCCCCGAAACATTGTGCTCTGTCGAACTGTAAATATTCAGCAAAACTACAGTATATGCAATGACAGTTCGAGGAAGATCCTGCCATATTGATACTCAGCACTGTGTCCAATAATACTTTAGAAAATTCTCCTACTGCAAAACAAACTACAACAGTAGTGCAGGGCACGTACATCATTTTGTAGACCAAGTTAATGAATCTCCACAAGGATTTCAGTATTTAAAATTAAAGAATGCACAAGTCTCCTGAAAATTACATAATATAATTTCACATCTCCAGGTGGGTAAACAGGCCAGCAACAGCATGTTCTGCATGACAATAAATGAGCAGCCACAAAGAATTTGGCAAATACTTCAGAAACCCGTAGAATCACGTTAAAGTTCTAACTTATTAACTCTTTACACATCAGTCTCATAATAAATACAAAGTAAAGTCTTGTAAGCAGTGTTTACCTACTGTAGTGAGATTATAAATACAAATATTTAAAATAATACATATGTGAAAATACATAGTATGAAGACTTTTGCCTCATATCACTGAACATAATGCTTTATGATGTACTGTACTGTACATACATAATTTTTTATTATGTCTTACAACATAGTTTTTTTCATTATGCGATTTTTCAATTACCTTTGATTTTAGAACAACCTGTTACTCAAGAATTAGCACAATGAAATAAAATTCCACAGTAATGATAGCATGCAGACGTCAAATACCCTTTATACGTGTAATACTGTACAAGCACCTGCATCTACTTTTAATAATCTTTGGCATCTGGGACATTTCCCAATACCTCCTAAGTACTATCTGATCCACAATACAATACCAAAAAGTCACATTTAAAGAGGCAGTCCAAACAGATTAAAAAATACATATTTAATTTTGTTTTAATATATGCAGGATTTGATTATTTTTATTGAAAACGAATTACCTAAGCTGCCGGTCGATTTGCTCTCCTGTGATCTATAAGCAAAATCCTGCTTCCCATGGTTCACTAAATGGCTGTCTTTCAGTTTCAAATCAATCCTTCTGTCAGTGTAACTGAGCAGCTACAATGTATTGTATTACTAAGATAACATTATCTATTGTTACAGTTTGCAGCTCTAACTGCTGGAAAAATTTGCAACAAATTATCACAAACAAGAAAGTGTTACAAAGATCTTGCACTGCTGGGGAGGTGTGTTAAAACATACTAAAGAAATCAAACGTTGCTCAGTATATTCAAACTCATTAAAAATGGCATTAAGTTGAATTTTTAAATAAAAAAGGTACTGTAGTATCTAGTAGTATTAAGGGCTATGTGTTCCCTGAACATTTAATTAATGTTTTATGCAATCACCTGGTGTTGTAAACTGCTCACCAATTAAGTTGGACCAATTGGCTGTTTGGGTTCACTATATATACATCATCATGTATGGTACCGGATACTCTTTGACAAAGTCCCAGGCAGGGACGAAACGCATCAGAGTTCGCTCTGTAGCACTATTTTCAGTGTATATGCACTCAATAAAACAATCTTTTATTTATTTATATTGCGTGTGGATATCGCCTTCTTCTAACCCTGACGACAGCAGTGCACCGCCCTTCTGTTCTATTTTTACTGTAGTATCTAATACTACAAAAATGATTAAAAAAACATGTAGAATATTGCTTTGATTGCCCCTTTAAGCCCAAGTGAACTATAGATGTTTAATTATTATCTGTGTTTATTAAAAGCATTACAACTGTGTATATTTTGGAATATTTAGATGCATATAAATGTCCAGTTCTGTTTCAGTGAGATTTAAAAGCAAACAAAAACAGAGAAACATTCATATCACATATGGTTTTGCCATTTCTACATCATAAGAAATCAGAGGTTCTTATTATGTTGTGTTTAATATTGATAAATTCTGCAAACATTTTGAGTAGTCATAAAGGTCAAAGAAATGTCTATTGTCTAAATTAAGTTTTTTTTTTTATAGACTGCATTTCCACTTATTATTTAATAATATTAAAACAGAATAATAATTTTTGTCGCAAAATAATAATGATTATTAACATACTATTAATGATTGCAGAGTAAGTTATATTTCTGGAATATCTATGTTAGTAAGTACTGATAGGTAGTTCCTTTTGCTGAACTGAGGAAGGGTAAAAAAATATTGAGCAGGGAACTTCCTCTATAAAATGACACATTCCTCCCCTCCTTGTTCATTTCTGTCCAACTTTGTTGAATAGTAGATTTGTAGAAAAATATTGAGCAGGGAACTTCCTCTATAAAATGAAACATTCCTCCCCTCCTTGTTCATTTCTGTCCAACTTTGTTGAATAGTAGATTTGTATTGTAAAAGGGTTTTCAGGCTTACATGTCTGATACTAGTGTAATCAGGTCAGACCTGGAAACATGGAGGAAGTTCAACTCAGGTAGAACCTTTATAACAAAAAATAGGTAGCCCCAACGCAGAAATGAAAGCACTGGACAAGAATCAGTTGAAGTAGCAATCAAAAAGTGACTTTACTCATAATGTACAGAACAAACATAAAATGATATATAGGAACAGACAACACTACAGTAAAAACCGAAGGAGCTCAAATCAACAATAAATGCAGTTGATGGAAAAAGCAAGATGATACGTATCCACAAGCTCCACAATACTGAGGTGAACTATAGATGTTTAATTATCTGTGTTTATTAAAAGCATTACAACTGTGTATATTTTGGAATATTTAGATGCATATAAATGTCCAGTTCTGTTTCAGTGAGATTTAAAAGCAAACAAAAACAGAGAAACATTCATATCACATATGGTTTTGCCATTTCTACATCATAAGAAATCATAGGTTCTTATTATGTTGTGTTTAATATTGATAAATTCTGCAAACATTTTGAGTAGTCAAAAAGGTCAAAGGAATGTCTAATGTCTAAATTAAGTTTTTTTTTTATAGAATGCATTTCCACTTATTATTTAATAATATTAAAACAGAATAATAATTTTTGTCTCAAAATAATAATGATTATTAACATACTATTAATGATTGCAGAGTAAGTTATATTTCTGGAATATCTATGTTAGTAAGTACCTATAGGTAGTTCCTTTTGCTGAACTGAAAAAGGGTAGAAAAATATTGAGCAGGAAACTTCCTCTATAAAATGACACATTCCTCCCCTCCTTGTTCATTTCTGTCCAACTTTGTTGAATAGTAGATTTGTATTGTAAAAGGGTTTTCAGGCTTACATGTCTGATACCAGTGTAATCAGGTCAGACTTGGAAACATGGAGGAAGTTCAACTCAGGTAGAACCTTTATAACAAAAAATAGATAGCCCCAACGCAGAAATGAAAGCACTGGAGAAGAATCAGTTGAAGTAGCAATCAAAAAGTGACTTTACTCATAATGTACAGAACAAACATAAAATGATATATAGGAACAGACAACACTACAGTAAAAACTGAAGGAGCTCAAATCAACAATAAATGCAGTTGATGGAAAAAGCAAGATGATACGTATCCACAAGCTCCACAATACTGAGGTGAAGAAAAAAGTGAAGCAACCTGGGAATGGAACGTGGCACACAGAAAAAATGGACATATAAGGATGAAATAGAGAAAAGAAGGGCAAAAAAAGTTACAAAAATGGAGACAAGGGGGGCAAAGTTTCAGTGGCCACCAGGTGGCTCTGTGGTTTGAGAGGCTTTACTTCCCTCTTTTTACTTTACATTCTGCGCAACAACCTCATGCAGTGATATGCTGTAACTTATCTCTTGTTTCTGAATAATGTCACCTTTTTTAGTATATCTGAAATAAATCTCTCTCTCACAAATGGACCTTTGCTTGTTGTGTAAAAAAAAAATCATGTCTGAGAATCTCTGTCAGTTTTCTGTGTAATTTATCATCCAAACATGTTATTTTAATATTTTTGTACAATATGTTGATATCATGAGTGGTACTATCAAAATGTATTTTCCAACCCATGTCCTTCCATGTCTGTTCCACTGGAAGAACCTGATGCACATATCACTGCTCATATCAGCTTTAGCAGGGGTTTTAGAGAAGATACAATTATAGAAGTTGTTCTTTGTGCAAACAATTGTACTGTATGTGGGAGCTAGTAAAATGTTTTAAGAGAATGTGACAAAGACTCTGAATATAAAAAATCACCCCCAAAATTCTTATCATTGTGGCAAAATAGAGAGAATCTAGAAAAGAGGCATACAGTAAATGAGACATTTACATTTTTGCTTTCACAGTTGGGGAATGTCACAGGAGACTAGTCAGTTTACACCTTTTTACCAGGATCATTCATTGAGCAAAACAAGATAATGAAATAAATTGTGGTTTATTCACTTAAAATAGACATACAGCACACATAATAGAACATAAAATACATGAGAAATACACTTACTTGGGGTCTGGGCTACAAAACTAGACTTTCCTAGTTGAATTGAACGTAAAACAAAAGTCTTTAGTTGACGGAAATGTCCTGGAACTCATATCGGCATGAAGTTCCTAATGCCACCACTCTCTTTCCTCCTGGGGACTTTAAATCACTTCACCAAGAGTTAGCTCCAAAAGTCCTGGAACTAAATTCGGCTTGCAATCCAGCTGCCTAGACTGCTACGTGCCTTTTTGAGAACTTGGTCGCAAAAAGCTGGACTTGTTCACATTGAAATTTCTGAAGCCAGTCTCTTGCTATTTCTCCGTGAGCAGCTTTCGGTACATTTAAATTTGCCGCTGCTGTTCTGGCGCTTAGAATCTGATGACCGGATTGGCTGAGGGATTCTAATAGTACTTTGGAACTCATTCACAAACTACTACAGCCAATCTCAGCGTGGGAATTTTCTCACCAACCAATCAGAGCAATGCCAGTCTTCTGAAGATGAGCAAGCGGGACTTCAGAATCAGCCAAGGTTATGCGCAAGCTTGCCACCTTAGCCACTTGCTTTTTAGGAGCCACCCGCTGGTTTAGGCTCCTCATAGTCTGGTGGGGCAAATTGTAGTCCAGAGGCCTTCCATTCATCCCAGGATGTGAGTACTCGAGCTTAAACCTCCTGCCAAAATGTCCTTCACACCTCTGACATCCTCTGTGGCTTTCATGTCCGATGTCTGAGTAGACACACTGGCACCAAGTTGGTAGCCCAGTGGCCTGTCAGAACATTAGATCTGAAAATCCCAACTAAGTCTTCTGATTATGGTAAATAGAATAAGAAGCTGCACTTTAATCATTACTACCCATATTCCCCACACTATAAACTAGACTTAGGGCATCATGCAGTAAGCAGCGAAAAAATGCATTAGCCAGTTTAGCAGTTAGGCATGTTTTTGGCGTGTTAAACTGGCTGTATGCTGTAAGGGGCGAATCCCTGGCGAATGAATGCGCCACCACCATTTGATGAAATGGCGTGTAACCGGTGGCGAGACGGCTGCCTGGCAAGAAACCTCCGAGAAGCCGTCCCCTGCTGATTTGTGTTTGCAGCAGAGAGAGATCCGCTGCTCTCTTGGCGCAAACATCAGCACATTAAAAAATATTTTGAAAACCATTTTTATTCATAGTGTACATGTGCAGGGGGTCTCCGGAGCTGAACCGCATTGGTTTCAGGTCCGGGGACCCCCTGCTTCCCGAGATACAGGCCCCTTTATGAGGTGCCGGTATCCCTCTGCATTTAAAGGTTCCGATCACGTGACCGCAGAATGTAAACAAAGCAGAGGGATACCGGCACCCCATAAAGGAACCTGTAACTCGGGAAGCAGGTGGTCCCTGGACCAAAAACCAAAGCGGTTCAGCTCCGGAGACCCTCTGCACATCTACACTATCAATAAAACACATATCAATAAAGACTCGTTCCTTACCTTTGCGGGTATCTGCTATGGTAGCGTAGCAGCATGAATATTTATTTAATAATACTGTACAGTGAGCAGGGGGTCCCCCGAGCTGAACCGCATTGCTTTGTGGACCAGGGACCCCCTGCTTCCCGAGTTACAGCCCCGGTATGTGTGATCGGGTGGGCAGTGTCGCCGCCATGTTTATAGCGTCCCATACGCTACGTGCCCGCAATAAACATGGCGTCCACACTGTAACCGATGCCCCAAACCGGGGCCTGTAACTCGGGAAGCAGGGGGTCTCTGAGCCACAAATCAATGCGGTTCAGATCAGGGGGCCCCCTGCTCCCGCACAATATTATTAAAATACATTAATGCTGCTTCAGTACCATAGCGGATAGCCGCTAAGGTCAATGAAGGGGTTAACGCATAATAGCATGTTTATTGGGGACACATGCTCCCAATAAACATAGCAGCAAGACACAACATACAATACAGTAATGGGCAACATTACTATTATCCACAAATGGATAATAGTGCAGTTGTCCATTTAAAATACATACAGAATAATAAAGACATTAAATACATATAGCACTCACCCATGTGCGGCTGCCACGATGAAGGCCATCCTCATCTTCAACCTGCCCATGACCCATCCGCTTCTGCAAAACAGACACAAGAATAAAAACATCCAATGTAATGTCCCCTAACCCCTTAATCACCATAGCGGTTATCAACCGCTACAGTCATTAAGGGGTTAACCCACCATCACCCACATACCCTCCCCCACTAACCCCCCCAGATCCTGAGGCCTAACCACCCTCACCCACTACCCACAAGGGAATCCTACCACATACCCTTGGGGCCAGTACCCCCTCCCCCCAGCACATACAGTACAATAATGTGCCAAATAACTATTATCCACTTAGGGATAATACATTATTTGGCCATTATTAAACACATTAAATACCATAGTAAAATAAAGAAAATTCTACTAAGCTCATCAATAAGAAGGCCCCGTCGCCAGCATCATCCTTGTGGTCCGTTGCCAAAATAATAAATAGCCAATACATTTCAATGACATTCACATACCAATGAACCCCTTAATCACCTTATCGGGTACTAACCTCAAAGGTAATTAAGGGGTTAAGCCATCCTGCAATGGCAACACCACTTATCCATAACATCCTCAATGAATTAAAAAGCAATTTCCTAAACAAATCTCATGTAATCATTCAATCTAAAGCCTCAAATATCACTTAAAACATTGCATTTACATTGTATACATGTTGCATAAAATGTAAGCTACATGTACAAGCTGCAAATCAATGCGAACAATACAATAATCCAACTAAAATAGCATTACATCACAAGAAGTATACTATGTAATCCAATAAAGTCACCATCAATGAATTAACATACATGAATTACATCCCTAAACAATTAAAATACCATCCATACCAATTACACAATTAACTATAGCAACCATTACAGAGAACAAGTTAACATCATACAAAAAAGGACACCAAAAATTACATTACAGGCATACCCCGCATTAACGTACGCAATGAGACCGGAGCATGTATGTTAAGCGAAAATGTACTTAAAGTGAAGCACTACCTTTTCCCACTTATCGATGCATGTACTGTACTGCAATCGTTATATACGTGCATAACTGATGTAAATAATGCATTTGTAACAGTCTCTATAGTCTCTATAGTCTCCCCGCTTGCACACAGCTTCTGTACAGGTAGGGAGCTGGTATTGCTGTTCAGGACGTGATGACAGGCGCATGCGTGAGCTGCCATTTGCCTATTGGGCGATATGTACTTACTCGCGAGTGTACTTAAAGTGAGTGTACTTAAAGCGGGGTATGCCTGTATACTAAAGCAAGCCTCACCATTACCTACAGTAGACATAGAAGCCCAAAAATTACATCTCTCTAATTATAAAATACATTTAACACACATCTATGCATAGCAGCATAGCCACAAACATTTACAATACAGTAAATCAAGCTTTAACAACACTATCATTTCTTACCCTGTATGTATATATCTCTCTAGACATACATACATACATACATACATAGGCAAGCAATGATGTGCATAAAAAAAATAAACACATGAAAAAGCAAAAAAAAAACACATTTACATTAAATACATTTCTTTTTTTAACTTACCATTACTTGACCCACTCACCGACTCCCGTTGATCAGCTTACTCACGAACCAATCCAAGAACAGGAACCCATAAAATAAAAAACCATAAAATAATAAACATTAAAATAATAAAATACAGCAATCAGGGGTCTTCTAGTTGTAATCAATCTTCATCTGTATTCTTCTATCTTCTTCCGGGGTCTTCTCCCCATCTGGTGCCACGCCCTGGTCTTCTTTCTTCAGTAGGAGGTCCTTCCTCCTCGGCATCTGGCTTCAAAATGAGACGACATAGGCTTTTAAAAGCCTATGACGTCACATTTTCGTCATATGGTTCCCGTGAAAACCATGTGTTTTGGCCGATAAAAAAAAAAATGATGATGTTAAAGGCAATTGAAGCAAAGCCATTCTGATTGGCTGTGCTTTCATTGCCTTTAAGTGACGTCATCATTTTTTTTTTACATTAAAAAAAATATACACATGAAAAGTTTTTGATGCCTTGCATTTTTGAAGTTTTTTTTTTGTAGCAATCTTTTTATTGGTATCAACATACATAAACATGAGTACAGTGGTGTCATAGGCACATGGCACAATTTCTTGTCTAGTTTTAACAGGGTGTTGTCCAATAGAGTATGTGTTAATAAGGGGGAATTGGGGGGGGAGAAGGGACCAGGGAGGGGAAGAAGTAGACAAACATGGGGGGGGGCTGGGAGTGGGACGGGGGAGGTATTCCAGGGGGGGAGGATCTCCGACCCTCTCCTCCGCATAGGTCTGCTTGTTACCGGCCTAATGCAGGCCTAGACCTTGCGGTCCGCTCCAGGGGTCCCAAGTGTTCCAGAATTGTGGCATTTATGACATTACTTCGTCTATCCTTCTAATTACCGTGTTTCTCGCTGGGGCCTTAGTCTGCTTCTAAGCCGCCGCTATTGAGCATCTGGCTGTGATTAGAATGGATGTTACCAGTCTGCATAGGGGGGGAAGGTCATTGATAGGTTTGCTAAGCACAAAGGACAAGGGGTCCAGGGGGAAAAGAAGCCCCGTGGTCTCTTGAAGAAGCGTCTGTATCATAGTCCAGTACCTCTGGATCTCTGGACATGACCACCAAATGTGGGCCATGTCTCCCTTTTGACCACATCCCCTCCAGCACAGGTCGAGGGTGCCGGGGAAGATCTGGCTCAGCCTAGCTGGGGTCAAATACCACTGGAATAACATTTTATAGATATTTTCTTTTGTCTCTGTACAAATTTAAGTCTTTGTGGCCAACTCCCAGATATCCTCCCACTCGTCCATATCTATCGGTATGTTGAGGTCCTCGGACCATTTTTGCATATAGTGGTGGGTTGGGGGGTCGGTTGCAGACTCCATCACCCTATTGATCTCCGAAATCAGACCTCTCTGATAAGTACCTTTGCTGCATAGAGACTCAAATCTGGTTAATGGGGGGAATTTGGAATTTGGGGAGAGAGATAGTAGAAAGTGCATAATTTGCAGGAACTTGAACCAATGGAGACCTTGGAATTGGTATTTGTCTCAAAGTTCCTATAAGGAGAGAATCTCCTCTTTCTTCAGCAGATCGGCAACCAGCCTTATACCAAGACCTTGGAATTGGTCAAATTGTCTTTTAGAACACCCAGTTGCGAAGTGTGGGTTTCCAAAGATAGGGGTGAGTTGGGATGGGGTAGCTAACAGGCCATACTTCCCTTTGCTTTTGAGCCAGATGTCCCATGTGCATCTCATTGCCCCAAGATCAAACCGCCGCGGTGCTCCTTCCCCTCCTCCCGAGGACCATAGTTGAACCTGGAGAGGGGTGGGTGCCACATGATGTGATTCAATTGCTAGCCAGCAGGTGGAGGCCGGGTCGTAATTCCAAACTACAGCCTGCTTCAGCTGAGCCGCAAGATAGTACCTGACCACGTCAGGTACCCCCAGACCTCCCCTCGTTTTTGGGGAGAGCATCACTGATCTTGGGACCCTTGGTCTCCTATCGTTCCAGATAAATTGTAACATAAGGGCCTTGATATTTTTCAGGGCTGCTAATGGGACGATTATAGGGAGGGTTTGGAAAAAATGGAGTAGTCTCGGGAGGACATTCAGTTTAATTGAAACTATTCTTCCAAACCAGGAAATTTGGAGCTTTTTCCATGTTTCCAGGTCTTTTTTGATTTGGTCAAACAAGGGGGGATAATTGTATTGGTATAGAGAACCGTAGGTGCTTAAGATTCTAACTCTGAGGTATTTAATGTGAGTTATACTCCACTTATTTTTATAATTAGATTGTAGGAGTTTCCACTCCAGATCTAGGAGGGATACGTAGAGGGCTTCTGACTTGTCCATATTAACTTTGTAGTCAGAAACCATGCCAAATTAGTGCAATAATCTTTGGAGATTGGGGAGGGAGATATGGGGGTCTGCGAGGGTCAGAATCACATCATCGGCAAACAGAGAGATTTTGTATTCTTTTTCGGCTATTCAAATTCCCTTAATGCTCTTTTCTTCTCTTATTGTGGCTGCTAGTGGTTCGATTGTTAGGGCGAATAGCAGTGGGGAGAGTGGGCAACCCTGTCTGGTCCCGTTTCTGATCGTGATTGGGTCCGAGAAGCCACCAGAGATTTTAACATATGCTGTTGGGTTTTGATAGAGGGCTCTAACCCCCTCCAGGAAGGGACCACAGAAACCAAACTTCAGCATTGTTTGATCTAAGAAGGACCATTTGATTCTGTCGAACTCTTTTTCTGCATCGAGACTAAGAATCATTGCTTTGGTTCCTGTGAGATGCACATGGTCTATAATATTCACAATTTTGTGGGTGTTGTCAGAGGCCTGACACAAAGCCTACTTGATCTACATGGATGAGACGCAGGAGAATTGGGTTAAGCCTGTTTGCCAAGATCTTGCGGTAGATTTTAAGATCGGTGTTTAGTAGGGAGATTGGTCTATAATTACCCCAGAGGAGAGGGTCTCTACCCTCCTTTGGATAATAGCTAGATTTGCTGCAGTAATTGTAGAGGGGATCGGTTCCCCTTGCAGGAAAGAGTTAAACATATCTAGCAGGTAGGGGGAGAGAGTCGGCAAGAATGTTTTATTGTAGGTGTTGGAGAATCCGTCTGGGCCGGGTGTTTTGGATAACTTAAGGGAACTGATGGCTCCCGCTAATTCTTCTTGGGAGATTTCTTTGTTTAAGTTTTCTATTTCCTCATTAGAGAGGGATGGGAGATTACATTGCTCCAAGTATTGTGAGACTGTCTCGAGGGATACCGGGTCACAGTCTGGGGGTGGAGGTTGTAGAGGTCAGAATAAAAATCCGCAAATTCCTGTGCTATCTCTTTCTCTTGCCCTTTTTTAGTGCGAATTCTAGAGACTTGGGATTTGACTCGTATGCCTCTGAGTTTTGTGGCCAGGAGTCTGTCTGCTTTGTTGCCCCTGCCGTAGTGGGTGAGGGTGGTTAGACCTCACAATATGCACATCGGGTCCGTCCCCCCCTCCCCATATTTACATAAACTGCACTAACAGCAACACAGGCAGGGAGATTTAACAGACACATTAGGGGGAGGGGGCTTTACACAGATCACAGTCAAGGAGGTGGGGTTATAACCCACTCCCCTTCCCCACATTTACATAAACTGCACTCACAGCAACACAGGCAGGGAGATTTAACAGACACATTAGGGGTGGGGGCTTTATACAGATTATACTCAAGGCAGGGAGATTTAACAGACACATTAGGGGGAGGGGGCTTTACACAGATCACAGTCAAGGAGGTGGG
>CM071569.1:182648682-182746832 GCA_036426205.1 Ascaphus truei | reverse complement strand
ACCCATTGGAGTAGATAGTGGTACATCATACCCATATAATAATAATATGGGCATGATAAGCCTCTATAGCACTCAATGGGCACCATAATCACAATACATTAATGCACCAGACCACATAATAAACATAAACCAAACTCCAAAAAACACTTTCACTAATAAAAACAGTAGCCATCTAAATCCAATGAATACAAGCAAAACAACATCAACAATGAATTAATTAAACAATTAACCAATCAAAACAATTAGTCCTAAAACAACTCCGAATTATTTTAGTAACAGTAACAGTAACAGTAACCAATCAAACCAATTAATTACAAACCAACTCAAAATTATAGTAAGACTAACCAATCAACCAATAATTTTCTTAACATTAATGAATTAATTTAAACATTTAAATACAAGAATAAATTCAAACAATATCTAGAAATAGCCATAAACGCATGTGCTAACATAATACAAACATTACTAAAACCGAACAACATCGCATACATTTGATTACCATTAAGCAGGAAAAAAACAAACAATGACATCCACATAAGAAACTGTAATTAAGAAAAAAATTATCAGAGTAGAGTTTATTCACAAGTCAAAACCCCTCCCGAAATTACGGGCAAATAATCTCAGTGAGGGGCGAACTAAACCTCTGTTAGTGTCAAACACAGAAAGTGCTATAAGATGGACTCAACAGCAATACTAGGAAAAAAATAATAAGCAGATAAAATGTTGGCACGTAAAATTAAAGCAAAACAAGTTAAAGCTAAAATTCATAACATCTACACTAAAAATGGCTCAGTATCTACAAACCCCAAATTATAGTGATGCATTTAGGGACTACTACACATCCCTTTACAATCTACCAGCCCCAGTAGGAGACTCGGCTAAAGAGCAAAGAGCAATAAAGATTCGGAATTACCTAGCAAAATGCCGACTGCCCACTCAAGACCCAAATGATATCACAAACCTTGAAAAAATTATAGAGCCCCCTGGAAATTATGGAAGCAATAAAATCCCTGAAAATTGGGAGGCCCCTGGTCCGAATGGATTTTCTAATCTTATTACAAGAAATATTCACACACCTCTCCTCCCTTTCTTACCGAAGTATTCAATGAGATGCAACTAGGCCTTCCCCCTCCTAGAGATATGCTCCAAGCTACCATAGTGGTAATCCCCAAAGAGGGAAAGATCCTCTGTTTGTTTCTAGCTACAGACCTATTTCGCCTGTTAAATACAGACTTAAAACTATACGCAAAGATCCTGCCCAACAGATAAAAAGTATCCTCCCTAAATTGGTTCTGCCGGACCCAGGTGGGGTTTGTCCTGGGCAGACAAGCCCTTAAACAACAAGGAGGACATGGAATCTAAGACACGTAGCAAACCTTACAAAGTGCCCCATCTCTATTACTCTTTTTAGACGCAGAAAAAAGCGTTCGATCGATTAGATTGGCATTTTGTCAGCATGCTTTCGCAGATGGGATTCACAGCCAAATTTTTAATAGTTATAACCACACTATACTCCCCCCCACCAACGCCACTGTGATGAGACAACAGCTCTTTTTCTGTCCCCTCTTCCCCAATTTTAAATGAAGTAGGCAGGGTTTGCCCCGCTCTCACCTTTTGTTGTTTGCCTTAGCCGTAAGACACCATTAGCGTGCCAGATAAGGAATGACCCCCATTATTGCGGGTATTTCTGTTGGTCAGGAAGAATTCAAAATAGCTCTTTTTGCGGACGATATACTTTGACGCTTTCAAACCCTCTCACATCCCTCCCTAACCTTTTTCATGTTCTATCAGAATTCGGCTCACTTTTCAGGTTTATAAAATTATCATTCCAAATCCATGGCCCTTAGATTAAATCTCCCTAAAGAATTAGTAAAAATTACTCCAACTAAATTTTAAACTTCAAATGGAACGCGAACCTATTAAAATATCTAGGGGTTAACTAACAAAAAATTATTCAACTTTATACAATGCAAATTTTAAACCCTTCTTGACCAGATAGTCAAGGAGTTAGCCACTTGAACCCATATATATATCTTAGTTTGGGAGAATATAACTACTATTAAAATGAATATTTTCCTAGACTCCCTATCTCTTTTTCAACTCTCCCTCCCGTTTTTAAAATCTGTCAGAAAGATTTAAATTTATTCAGAGAAAATTTTTGGAAGTTTGTCTGGCAAAACAAGGTGACCTAGAGTTCGCAAAGTATTATCTTTATTAAGTCCAAATCAGAAGGAGCCTTAGCTCTTCCAAATTTACAAAACTACTATAGAGCCACTCAATTAGGGCGCAACTTGTTAGCTGGCATTCAAACCCAACCGAAAGGAGGTTGGGTCGAGATAGAGGATTTGATTTGTTCCCCCATGCAGAATAAAAAATCTTTCTCTGGCTCAACAAAAAGTCTAGACCACCCGAGAGGTTCAAGAACCCGGTGATATCCTTTGCCTGTAATATTCTGGGACTCCCCTCAAATCCAAGTTTCAACTAACCGGTACCCCATCCCCTCATGCACCCCTATTCTCGACCCTCTCTTCCTTTTACACACAGTAAACCCGCTCTCCCCATACCTGGGTTCAAAAAGGATTCACGAAGGTCAAAGATATTCTCGTTCAGGGAAAGTCCCCCCATTTCGCTTCTCTGCAAACGAATCATGATATCCCCTCTTCCGATTTTTTTTCAGATTTTTCCCCAGGTTAGAGATTATATCCAATCAGTCCTATAAATCAAGCCAACCCCATGCTTTAACTTCGTTTGAGGATTGGTGTTTACACCAGCCCAAACAAAGGGCATATCCTCCAGAATTTATCAAAGTCTATCCTCTACCAAGAGCAATCAAACCCCCGATAAATATATGGTATCTGGGGAAAAAAAGATCTTAACGTCTGTAATAATCTCGATACCTGGAAAGACATCTGGGAAGCTGCCTCCAAAAATTCATCGTCGTTGTAAATAAAAGAAAAATATTTACAAGTTAAATCAATGGTATATGCCCTGCAGATGCCCACTCCTTTTCTCCCAGGGTTCCCCCACTGTGCTGCGTGGTTTTGTGGCGAAGTGGGGAAATCTCTGCATATATTCGGTCATGTCCCAAAATCCAACAAACATGGACGGAAGTTTCACCTTAAATAAGAAATCCTAGAAATCACTGTCCCACATGACCCAGTTATATTTATTGTTTAGGCAAAGCCAATAGCCAAATTATTCCCCCCAAAAAGCTGAGTACTTTGCCCAAATGTTAAATGCTACACGTGTACCATGCCAAAAATAGAAAAACAACCTGCCCCCCCATCCTTAATACCATGTGACCCCGGCCCATCTTGGATATCGTGACGTCATCTTAAAGCAAGGGAACAACACCCATTCTGATTGGCCTGTGCCTTCATTTCCTTTTAAAAATAGACGTCACGAAGCCGGCGTCACATGGTATTTTTCAGCCATCCAGGTGCGGGAATTGGTTTCATGGAGTGTGATCTGATTGGCTTAAATACCATGGTGACGACACTTTCATGACGTCGATCTTAAAGGCCATACAGCAAAACAGCCATTCTGATGTGGCTGGCATCATTCCTCTTTAAGTGACGTAATTGAAACAAAAACATTAAAGTCTGCACATGGTTTTAACAGCCCATCAGGTTCTTTTTAACCATTTGGAGGCTAAATGTGACGTCACACAAGCCCTATTTAAGGCCGTGATCGCCTCAATTTGAGCCCCAAGAAAGCAAAAGAGACAACATCGTTTGGGATTTACCATGGGCTTTTTTGGATTGACAGTAAGAAATTAGAAGATTAAGAGAAATCAAGAATGGTTACAGATGAACGATAGAAGAAGATGATTAAGAAGAAAAAAAGAAATTGGGTACCTGATCGGATCTTCATGCGGATGGCATCGGATGCAGTTTGGAGGCATTCGCGGTACGTGAGTTTCCCTGTTTTCCCCTGGGAGTCGGAGGGCCAACCGCTTCTAATGGTAAGTAATATATTGAATGTTTGTAAAATGTCTTTTTTACAGTTTTTTCTTTTATTTGTGTGTGTTTTGATTTTTTTTTGGGGGAAGCACATTGACTGATAAATATTAATCTGTACACCTAGGCATTAATACATTATTTATGACAATATTGGGGGGGCATTTCTGGCTTGGTATTGCTGTTGTTTTTTTTAATTACAGTTTCTTATGTGGATGTCATTGTTTGTTTTTTTTCCTGCCTTAATGGTAATCAAATGTTTTTGCGATTGTTGTTTGTTTTTAGTTTTTAATTTTTTTTGCATTATGTTAGCTAATGCGTTTAATGGTTTATTTCAGATATTGTTTGAGAATATTATTTGTTATTTTAATGTTTTAAATTATTTCATTAATGTTTGTAAAAAAGATTATTGTTTTATTGGTTTAGTGTTTACTATTAATTTTTTTGAGTTGGCTTAGTAATTATTGGTTTGTATTGTTACTGTTTACAAAGAAGTCCGGACGTTTTATTGGATTTTTTTTTACGGCTTAATTGTTTGCATTTGTTGTTAGGGTTTTTTAATTAATTCTGGATTGTTTTTTGTTTTATTTGCTTGTATTCTTGGGATTAGCTGCTAACTGTTTTTATTAGTGAGTGTGTTTTTTTTTTGGATTTTTTTTTTTTTTTTGGTTTTAATGTTTTTTATTGTGTTGTGTCCCTGGTGCATTATGATTGTATTATGTGCCTCTTGAGTGCTATAGACTTATCCATGCCCATATTATTATTAGATATGGGTATGATGTTACCACTATACTACTCAATGGGGTTATACAGGGTGGGTACAGTCCATCCGGGGTGGTACTTAGGCCTCCCAGGTTTGTATTGGTGGCAGGGTGGGTTAACCCCCTTAATGACTATAGCGGTTTTAGTAACCTGCTAAGGTTGATTAAGGGGTTAGGGGCTATTGAGATTATCTTTGTTATGTACATACTGTTTCTTTCTTGCAACCGAGGACAGAAGGGACCTTCTGTTTTGTGGTAAGTGTAGCCCTCTTTACGCATATCTAGACCCGACTACTAGTGCTGGGCAAATTACCCTGTTTGGCCTCAGCGAGATCTGGGGCCTCCGCTAACTGGGAACCTGGGGTAATTATCTTTTCTTGGCAGCGCCCACCAACCTACCCAGATCCCCAATAAGTGAGATTCCCCTAGGCAAGAATAAATGATACTTTAACACACTTCAACTTCAATAACTGTTTACTAATGTTACTGGCAGAACCTATCTTATACCTATTAAGGACAACACACATATAAGGAATGTTATATACAGTAAAATGGCAGACATGCCAATACATATATCTGTTTGGCTTCGGCCACATCTCCTATTGAGTAATGTTTCCACTTTCCCACATCGCGTGCACCCCCACTTCGTGTGCAATATATAGGTGCGCAGCCCTTGGTCCCCTCTCCCAGGTTTCCCCCCCCCCAATGTGTCCTTCCCCAAGGCGGGATCACGCCCTGATGGTACCGGTGTTTGGTGCACTTATTAAATACCTTCCGCTACTCCGATAAACTGAACTGGCCAACAACTTTCGAAAGGATCCGCATCCAGCGCATCCCCCATCCTTCACGATTGGTGATGTCCAGCAGCTTCCATACTGACTGCGCATGTGCGAACTCCTCTCTCTCGCTCCGGGTTCGTCCGCCTGACTATTGGGCAAATGCCCAAAACAGGTGGCGCCCTGCGCTATCGGCTGCCCGCGGAACCTCCGAACGCTCCCTCAAATGCGCCCTGCCACGAAGGTGAGGAGGGAACATGACCACCCCTACATTCTTCCTTCCCCCTGATGGAATCCAATGTTCCCTCATCTTGGAACCGTAACCATTACACTTTTTACTCATAAAAATGCTCAACATGAGAAATACAACTTATCACTGTGAACTCTACATGAGTTTATATTTTCATTTAACATCCCCAATCACAGATCTCACTCCTATTGCGACCCACTGCTTAGCCTCATAATGGGGTGCCCCCAATTGATCGTAAGTTAATTCTCATGGGAGGTTTGACCAGTTCTTTGGCTTCTGCCACAGGTGCTCTTTCCGTTACTACCTCCCTCTGAGAGTAACAAATCTCGCTCTTGGCACATCAATCTCTTCTCTTGAGGGCCTCCAATGTTTTCTACCATCTCTTTTTGAGGCAGCAAAGCATTGGCGTTCTGTGGGTCCTAATGGGCTGGATCATTGGAGCCAACATATCTGGGTGTTTGACCAAGGGGCCCTTTACCCCGTAGCTCATTTCGGGAGATGGCCCCCGCGGTGTCAAAAAGGCCCTTTTTGAGAGGTTTCCCTCCATAGGATCCTCCGAGGTGGCATTTACTACAGTCTCTGGCACACCCTCCTCTGTAAAATAATGCTCTCTCCATCAGCGAACAGTGGGCACTTCCAATTAGTTTTTTCTCCTCCTTGTGGTATGGGAAAGGAATGAATTTCTAGGCCATACCTTTCCCGCCTTCCTGAGTCTTTGATGCGGTATACCGGGGCCAGGCATCTGCGACTCCACACCTCAAATACATGCCACTTCTTCCAACGGTCGGCCCAGTTTTTTGTGCTTCCCGGGACACCCAAATTGCGAAGGAGGACCGCATCCCCTGGGGCGAATTTTCTTTATGGCGCACTTGTTTGGATCATAGCGCCTCTTATTACCAACCATTAGTTCGGCAGCTGCCTCTCTCTCCAGTTTTATATTGCCTGATGCCAAGCTTGTCTTGTAATCTTTGGCACACTACCAAAAATATAGTTGATAAGGAATGGTATAAAAACGCACAAAGGAAAAAAACGGAGCAGGAAAAAGGACGCCCAAATCAAAATGAAATTAAAAGGGCACTTTAATTTGACAAAGACCCCTCCAACGCGTTTTCGAACGTCAAGGATAAAACACAGTGTACAGGGAGTGGCCTGGCGCGAATGTGCGAGGGGAATAGCTGCCCCTAAAACCAGTATCTCCTACCCCCCCGGCCAAAGCAATAATAAAGCTACAGCCTAAAAAAAAACGAGTTTCGCACCCGAAGTTTTCCTCAACGCTAACCAGGAACACGTAGAGATTGCCTCCCGCCATGATCAAAGAAAAAAAACACGGGAGAATCTGCAGAGATATTTGGCGGTCCGCGACCAGAGACGTGGGGGCAGAAATGGCGCCCGGCTTTTTTCCTGCTGTTTGCGGAATTCGGATTCGAACATGACAGAAGGACCCTTTTAGACAAATAATGCCGGAACAGCCGGCCCCCTACGGCGCTTGTGTTTTTCCGCACCATTTTAATAATAACGACCATAATCGTTATGCTTAGGGCCAAGATATTAAGAACTCTTACTCTCCCGTAATGTATACAAAGGGCCCCTCGGCAAAGGACAGGGGGCCCTGGAGATAAAAATGGTCGTCCGTTCCTCACAACAACATTAAAAAGACGAAAAAACCTTTCCTTTCCTCCCATCTTCCCAAACTCAGATTACAGAGCTGGCTGAACGCCAAGAGACCCTCGGAGAAAACTGAGCCGCCGGCAGTAAAACAACATTCCGCATACGCGGTATCCCCCGAGACATAACTTGAGTAAGAAGAATTTATAAACCAAGCTGGGATGGCGACCAGTAACCAACTCCCTACCCCCGCTGCCCTTGCGCTCCCATGATGGACCCGTGGCCATAGGCGCTCATGATTGGAACACATATGCCCCCTGCAAAACTGGCGAAAGGCACAACCAGAGATGTTGATTTGCCGACTTTGCATTATTTTTTTTCGGTACCAGGCAGCATCTTTTTGCTTGAAGCGCGAGGAGAAGAGGGCCTGATTCCAGTTTTGGAGGGAATCTTCCCTACACGCTCTCCAAGACTTGTTTCCCCCCTGCTCCTAGCCCGGCGCCTTGAGGCCTCCAAACCGATCACCCACGAACCCTTTCTAAGGACTAGCCCCTATATGAAAATATCGGTGGAACCTTCCCGTTTTTGGGCTTAACTAGTTCATTAAAACGGGAAGGGCCACCTCCGATGTAAAAACCCTGGAAGAAGGCGGCATTGATTCCCCCTATCGCGAAAATTTTTGGGGTTCTGAAAAGTCGCGAGGCCCGGCTGCGGACCGGGAAGATGGCAGAGCCCAAATACAGAGTGGTGCCAAGTCCGGCACATTCCCAAGAATCCCCCGCGCAACCAAGCGACCAGGATCAAAAAGAATACAATAATAGTACAAAATGAATACAAAAAAATCACCAAAGTTTGGTTGCCCAAAAATTTAATGGCGAAAAGTTTAAGGTTTTTCCCTAGCCTTCAGCATCCTCTACAGAACCTGTAACAAGAAATCAAGGCAGGGCCCAGACTTCTATTGTGGGTCACACAACCACCTCTGCTGTGGGCCAACTATATCCAAGGTTCCACCCCTCGCTAAACCATAGAGGCAACTCACGTTACCTTTTAACTGAAATTCGGCGAACATTTGGCCAGGCCGCAAACCTGGACAGGAGCCAACATAACAACGTCATCCCTGGAAGATGGAAGGCCGTCCTCGACTTTTGTGGAAAGTGAAAACTCGCCCATCGCGGAAGAAAGAGGGCCCAGAGGCCCAGCAACTGGGAAAGACTTCCGCCCTTCCGTGGGACAGCTCCGTCTGCTAAACTCTGACAGGAACCGGATAGAACGTCACCGTATATGGGGCCGCGCAGCCATCCCGTTGGTTCCGTGGGCACGTTACTCACCGAAACGGAAAGCGAAATACGTCCATCCAAGCGCCAGAAAAACACGGCCAAAAGGCCAGAGAATGGAAGAAGAGATACCGTCCCAACCCGTCATCAAGATAAAAGACCCCAGCCAACACAGCTTAACCACCCTCCCCCCTACACACACCACTCTCACAGCAGGGGAACAACACGGAAAGGAAAGTAAAAGGGGCAAGAGTAGCCATAAACACATGCAAAAGATAGGCCTCCTGAGTAATACAACCGAGAGCCTTCGCGCCATTTTTGCGCATCAAAACTTAACGGGCAAGCCCCTAATAACTCGGTCAATAACTAAGGCTAAGAATAGGGGGAAAGTCCCCCACACTAGAAGGGGAAAAGAGGGGAAGGCGTTTAGGAACCTTTAATTGAAACAACACGCTCGCCATAATTTTAGGGACGTGAGAATGACAATGCAGATCCACGAAGCAACCCAGGGGAATTTACGACCACAACTAACCAACTCACCCACAGGTACAAGGGGGGAAATGGTACAGACCCAAGTGCCGCTCAGTGGTTAAGGGGTAACACTAGCAATCACCTGAGGGGCAAATGAAGATAGATTAGGGTGGGGGCCGTACATGACAGGACAATCTGAACTGGTTCTTCCCACGAGCTATAGATGCCCACAGCGGAGTCCGTCCCACAACTGGCCTGTCTGTTTTAATAATAAATTTGTGTTTGAATAAGCGGCGGGAGGAGTTATTGGCCCACTCGCCATCGCCATCGCGCCCTGAAATCTCCGCCTCATGGGGCTCTGGGGGGATAGACCCAACGCGGCAAGACTCCTAATGGCAAGGAATGATGGAGGCACCCAGTGGAAAAGGGCCCACACCCCTTTAACTTAGATGGTGAGCTCCTCCTGAGCCAAATCCAATAAGGGGGGCACTTCAGTGTTCCCGGGGACCTCGTGTCCCCCTGGAATTCACCCGAAATTATCCATGTTTATGTTTGGTCCCCTCCCCCATTCTCCCGATGTGTGTACCCAGCTTGTTTTTTTCCCCCTGCACAGACGAGCAGTTGTACAGGCAGTTCACTTTAGTTCTAGAAGGGTCCTACTTTGAGAGGAGAATAATCGGACAAACCGGCTGCCAACGCAGGACTTTCCCGCCATGAAAACAAACCCCAATTGGTAACGATTTTTTACCATATTTTATCACACAACGTGGAAAAGCTTTAATAGCCCCCGAAAAAGAAGGTTTAAGCCCTAACCGACTAAACGACCATGACCTTCTCAATAATCCTACTTCCAGGAGACCCTTTTCTTCGAGGAACTAAGTTCCCCAAAAGTTTTCTGGACAGCAGATAATGACACCGGTGGTCTCAAGCCGACAGCCCTATAAAGAAAATAGGGGTGGCATCTTTAACTGATAACCCAAACCTACCGCCTTGGCGTTTGACATTACGTCTTATTCAACCGAACAAAGGATAAAAATGGGCGCTTCTTTAATACTAGTAGGTTTTTGTTGAGGGCCTAACCTTCTTTTTTACAATAGCCTTAATATCTTACGTGCCCAATTAGAAGGGGCAAGTTACTTCTTCCCTCCCCCTTTGGAGGTTTTTATTTTTTTGGTCGACCCTAACACAAAGTGGCCACAGGCCCCCGGTAAATAAGTGCTAAGGGTGGAAGATTTTTTTAACCCCAACTAGATCCTAATGGCCTGATAGGTGGCACCAAACCCACGGACAAAACACACTCCCAAGCGAGCGTGCAATGAAACCCCAGGCCTCCAAGGCCAAAATAGATTATGGACATCCTGGCCGGCTAACACCAACCCGGGAGAAAAAAAGTTTAACTTCTAATTCACACCACACACCGACAGAAAATCTTTGCCAGGAAAAGTAGAACCTAATTTGCCTTTAAGATGACGTCACGAAGCCGGCGTCACATGGTATTTCAGCCAATCAGAGTGTGGAATTGGTTCAGAGTGTGGATCTGATTGGCTGAAATACCATGTGACGACAGCTTCATGACGTCATCTTAAAGGCAAATGAAGCACAGCCATTCTGATTGGCTGGCATCATTCTCTTTAAGTGACGTAATTGAAAAAAAAACATTAAAGTCTGCACATGGTTTTAACAGCCAATCAGGTGTCTTTTAACCATTTGGAGGCTAAATGTGACGTCACAAGCCCTATTTAAGGCCGTGATGCCTCATTTGAGCCCAAGAAGACAAAGAGACAACATCGTTTGGGATTTACCATGGGGCTTTTTGGATTGACAGGTGAAGATAGAAGATTAAGAAGATCAAGAAATGGTTACAGATGAAGATAGAAGAAGATGATTAAAGAAAGAAAAAAAGAAGATTTGGGTACCTGATCGGATCTTCATGGCGGATGGCATCGGATGCAGTTTGAGGCATTCGCGGTACGTGAGTTTCCTGTTTCCCCGGGAGTCGGAGGGCCACCGCTTCTAATGGTAAGTAATATATTGAATGTTTGTAAATGTCTTTTTTAACAGGTTTTTTCATTGGATGTGTTTTTGATTTTTTTGGGGGGAAGCACATTGACTGATAATATATTAATCTGTACCACCTTAGGGTACAGATTAATACATTATTATGACAATATTTGGGGGGCATTTCTGGCTTGGTATTGCTGTTGTTTTTTTTAATTACAGTTTCTTATGTGGATGTATTAAGGATGGGGGGGCAGGTTGTTTCCTATTTTTGGCAATGGTACACCGTGTAGCATTTAACATTTGGGCAAGTACTCTAGCTTTTTTGGGGGGAATATTGGCTATTGGCTTGCCTAACAATAATATATACTGGGTCATGTGGGACAGTGATTTCTAGGATCTTATGTATTAAGGTGAACACTTCCGTCCATGTTTGTTGGATTTTGGGACATGACCAGAATATATGCAGAATATTCCCCACTTCGCCACAACCACGCCAGCACAGTGGGGAGACCCCTGGGAGAAAAGAGTGCAGTCTGGCAGGAGTCATATACCATCTGAATTTTAACTTGTAAATATTTTCTTTTATTACAACGCACGATGAATTTTTGGAGGCAGCTTCCCAGATGTCTTTCCAGGTATCGAGATCTATACAGACGTTAAGATCTTTTTCCCAGAATACCATATATTTATCGGGGGTTTGATTGCTCTTGGTAGAGGATAGACTTTGATAAATTCTGGAGATGATGCCCTTTGTTTGGGGCTGGTGTAAACACCAATCCTCAAACAGAGTTAAAGCATGGGGTTGGCTTGATTTATAGGCTGATTGGATATAATCTCTAACCTGGGGAAATCTGAAAAAAATCGGAAGAGGGGATATCATGATTCGTTTGCAGAGAAGCGAATGGGGGGACTTTCCCTTGAACGAGAATATCTTTGACTCTCGTGAATCCTTTTTGAACCCAGGTATGGGAGAGCGGGTTTACTGTGTAAAAAGGAAGAGAGGGGTCCGAGAATAGGGGTTGCATGAGGGATGGGGTACCGGTTAGTTGAAACTTGGATTTGAGGGAGTCCCAGATATTACAGGCAAAGGATATCACCGGGTTCTTGAACCTCTCGGGTGGTCTAGACTTTTTGTTGAGCCAGAGAAGATTTTTTATTCTGCATGGGGAACAAATCAAATCCTCTATCTCGACCCACCTCCTTTCGGTTGGGTTTGAATGCCAGCTAACAAGTTGCCCTAATTGAGCTGCTCTATAGTAGTTTTGTAAATTTGGAAGAGCTAAGCCTCCTTCTGATTTGGACTTATAAAGAATATCTTTGCGAACTCTAGGTCACCTGTTTTGCCAGACAAACTTCCAAATTTTCTTCTGAATACTATTTAAATCTTTCTGACAGATTTTAACCGGGAGAGTTTGAAAGAGATAGAGGAGTCTAGGTAAAATATTCATTTTAATAGTAGTTATTCTCCCAAACTAAGATATTATATATGGGTTCCAAGTGGCTAACTCCTTGACTATCTGGTCAAAGAAGGGTTTAAAATTTGCATTGTATAAAGTTGAATAATTTTTTGTTAGTTGAACCCCTAGATATTTAATATGGTTCGCGTTCCATTTGAAGTTAAAATTTAGTTGGAGTAATTTTACTAATTCTTTAGGGAGATTTAATCTAAGGGCCATGGATTTGGAATGATTAATTTTATAACCTGAAAGTGAGCCGAATTCTGATAGAACATGAAAAAGGTTAGGGAGGGATGTGAGAGGTTTTGAAAGCGTCAATAGTATATCGTCCGCAAAAAGAGCTATTTTGAATTCTTCCTGACCAACAGAAATACCCGCAATAATGGGGTTCATCCTTATCTGGCACGCTAATGGTTCTACGGCTAAGGCAAACAACAAAGGTGAGAGCGGACAACCCTGCCTACTTCCATTTAATATTGGGAAGGGGACAGAAAAAGAGCTGTTCGTCCTCACAGTGGCCGTTGGTGGGGAGTATAGTGTGTTTATACTATTTAAAATTTTGGCTGTGAATCCCATCTGCGAAAGCATAGCTGACATAAACTGCCAATCTAATCGATCGAACGCTTTTTCTGCGTCTAAAAAGAGTAATAGAGATGGGCACTTTGTAAGGTTTGCTACGTGTCTTAGATTCACTGTCCTCCTTGTGTTGTCAAGGGCTTGTCTGCCCAGGACAAACCCCACCTGGTCCGGCAGAACCAATTTAGGGAGGATACTATTTAATCTGTTGGCCAGGATCTTTGCGTATAGTTTTAAGTCTGTATTTAACAGGCGAAATAGGTCTGTAGCTAGAACACAACAGAGGATCTTTCCCCTCTTTGGGGATTACCACTATGGTAGCTTGGAGCATATCTCTAGGAGGGGGAAGGCCTAGTTGCATCTCATTGAATACTTCGGTAAGAAATGGGAGGAGAGTTGTGGAATATTTCTTGTAATAAAGATTAGAAAATCCATCCGGACCAGGGGCCTTCCCAATTTTCAGGGATTTTATTGCTTCCATAATTTCCAGGGGCTCTATAATTTTTTCAAGGTTTGTGATATCATTTGGGTCTAGAGTGGGCAGTCGGCATTTTGCTAGGTAATTCCGAATCTTTATTGCTCTTTGCTCTTTAGCCGAGTCTCCTACTGGGCCTGGTAGATTGTAAAGGGATGTGTAGTAGTCCCTAAATGCATCACTTATAATTTTGGGGTTGTGAGATACTGAGCCATTTTTAGTGTAGATGTTATGAATTTTAGCTTTAACTTGTTTTTGCTTTAATTTACGTGCCAACATTTTATCTGCTTTATTATTTTTTTCATAGTATTTCTGTTGAGTCCATCTTATAGCACTTTCTGTGTTTGACACTAACAAGAGGTTTAGTTCGCCCCTCACTGAGATTATTTGCCCGTAATTTTTCCGGGAGGGGTTTGACTTGTGAATAAACTCTAGCTCTGATAATTTTTTTCTTAATTACAGTTTCTTATGTGGATGTCATTGTTTGTTTTTTTCCTGCTTAATGGTAATCAAATGTATGCGATTGTTGTTCGTTTTTAGTTAATGTTGTATTATGTTAGCTAATGCGTTTAATGGCTATTTCAGATATTGTTTGAATTTATTTCTTTGTATTTAAATGTTTAAATTAATTCATTAATGTTATAGAAATTAATTGGTTTGATTGGTTAGTCTTACTATTAATTTTGAGTTGGTTTTGTAATTAATTGGTTTGATTGGTTACTGTTACTGTTACTGTTACTATAAAATAATTCGGAGTTGTTTTAGGACTTAATTGTTTTGATTGGTTAATTGTTTAATTAATTCATTGTTGATGTTGTTATTGCTTGTATTCATTGGATTAGATGGCTACTGTTTTTATTTAGTGAAGTGTGTTTTTTTGGAGTTTGGTTATGTTTTATTATTGTGTGTCTGGTGCATTAATGTATTGTGATTATGGTGCCCATTGAGTGCTATAGAGGCTTATCATGCCCATATTATTATTATATGGGTATGATGTACCACTATACTACTCAATGGGTACAGGGTGGGTATAGTCAGTCCGGGGTGGGTACTTAGGCCTCCCAGGTTTGTATTGGGGCAGGGTGGGTTAACCCCTTAATGACTATAGCGGTTAGTAACTGCTAAGGTGATTAAGGGGTTAGGGGCTATTAGATTATCTTTGTTATGTACATACTGTATTCTTTCTTGCACCGGAGGACAGAGGGACCTGCTGTTGTGGTAAGTGTAGCCCTCTTTACTGCATATCTAGACCGACTACTAGTGCTGCATGTACCTGTTGGCTCAGCGAGATCTGGGCCTCCGCTAACTGGGAACCTGGGGTAATATTAGCTTCTTGGCAGCGCCACCACCTACCCAGATCCCCAATAAGTGAGATTCCCCTAGGCAAGAATAATGATAACACACTTCAACTTCATAACTGTTTACTAATATGTACTGGCAGAACCTTATCTTATACCTATTAAGGACAACACACATATAAGGATGTATATACAGTAAATGGCAGACATGCAATACATATATCTGTGGCTCGGCCACTCTCCTATTGAGTAATGTCACTTCCCACCATCGCGTGCACCCCACTTCGTGTGCAATATATATGTGCGCAGTCCCTTGGTCACTCGACCCAGTGTCCCCAATGTGTCCTTCCCCAAGGCGGGATCAGCGCCTGATGGTACCGGTGTTGGTGCACTTATTAAATACCTTCCGGCTACTCCTATAACTGGCAACAGACTTCGAAAAGGATCCGCCGATCCAGCGCAGTCTCTCACGAGTTGGTGATGTCCAGCAGCTTCATACTGCGCATGTGCGAACTCTCTCTCTGCTCCGGGTCGTCGCGCCTGACTATTGGGCAATGCCCACAACATGGTGGCGCCCTGCGCTATCGGCTGCCGCGGAACCTCCGAACGCTCCCTCAACATGCGCCCTGCACGAAGGTGAGAGGGAAATCAGGACACCCCTACATTCTCCCCCTGATGGAATCCAATGTCTCATCTTGGAACGTAACCATTACACATTTTTACTCAATAAAAATGCATACATGAGAAATACAACTTATCACTGTATACTCTACATGAGGTTATATATTTCATTTAACATCCCAATCACAGATCTCACTCTATTGCGAGCCCACTGCTGAGCCTCATAATGGGGTGCCCCGAATTGATCGTAAGTTATTCTCATGGGAGGTTGACCAGTTCTTTGGCTTCTGCACAGGTGCTCTTCCGTTACTCCCTCTGGAGAGTAACAAATCTCGCTTGGCAATTCAATCTCTTCTCTTGAGGGGCTCAATGTTTCTACACAGTCTCTTTGAGGCACAAAGCATGGGCTCTGTGGGTCTAATGGCTGGATCATTGGAGCCAACATATCTGGTGTTGGACCAAGGGGCCCTTTACCCGTAGCTCATTCGGGAGATGCCCCCGCGGTCAGAAGGCCCCTTTGAGAGGTTCCCTCCATAGGATCCTCCGAGGTGGCATTTACTACAGTCTCTGGACCACCCTCTGTAATATATGACTCTCCATCGAGCGAAACAGTGGGCACTTCCAATTAGTTTTCTCCTCCTTGTGGTATGGGAAGGAGATGATTTCTATGCCATACCTTTACCCGGCCTTCTGAGTCTTTGATGCGGTATACCGGGAGGCCAGGCATCTGCGACTCCACCTCATACATGCCATCTCTCCAACGGTCGGCCAGTTTGTGCTTCCCGGGGACACCCAAATTGCGAAGGAGGACCGCATCCCCTGGGCGAATTTCTTTATGGCGCACTTTGTGATCATAGCGCCTCTTATTACCCACATTTAGTTGCGCAGCTGCCTTCTCTGCCAGTTTATATGCCTGATGCAAGCTGTCTTGTAATCTTTGCACATACCAAAAATATAGTTGATAAGGTAATAAGGGAAGGAAAAAGCGCACAAGCAAAAACGGAGCAGGAAGGACCCAAAATCAAAAATGAATTAAAAGGGCACTTTAATGTGACAAAGACCCATCCAACGCGTTTCGAACGTCAAGGATAAAACACAGTGTACAGGGAGGGGCATGCGCGATGGTGAGGGGAATAGCTGCCTAAACCAGTAGCTCCTACCCCCGCCAAAGCAATAATAAAGCTACAGCCTAAAAAAAACGAGTTTCGCACCCGAAGTTTCCTCACGCTAACCAGGGAACACGTAGAGATGGCTCCGCCATCATCAAAGAAAAAAAACACGGGAGATCTGCAGAGATATTTGAGCCGGTCCGCGACCAGAGACGTGGGGGCAGAAATGGCGCCCGGCTCCGCTGCAGGATCGGGATCGGAACATGAGGAGGACTTAGACGAGATGCCGGAACAGCGGCCCGTACGGCGCTGTGATTTCGACCATTTATATAACGACATGAAATCGTTATTCAGGGCAGATATTCAAGAACTCCGTAAAGAGGTACAGGGCCTCGGCAAAAGAACAGGGGCCCTGGAGGATAAAATGGCGTCCGTCTCCACAACGATTAAAAAGACAGAAAAGCGTTCCTCCCATCTCCAAAATCAGATTACAGAGCTGGCTGAACGCCAAGAGGACTCGGAGAACTGAGACCGCCGCAGTAACATTCGCATACGCGGTATCCCCGAAGACATAACGGAGGTAGAAGAATTTATAACCAGATGGATGGCGACTCTGCTCCCTGATACCCCTGCGGCGGAGCTCATGATGGACAGGTGCCATAGGGCCCTGAGGAACAAACCGCTGGCGAATGCACAACCGAGAGATGTGATTGCTCGATTGCATTATTTTCGTACCAGGCAGGCAATCTTTCTGAAAGCGCGAGGAGAAGAGGCCTGTCAGTTTGAGGGAATCTCCCTACAGCTCTTCCAAGACTTGTCCCCCCTGACTCTAGCCCGGCGCCTGAAGCTCCAACCGATCACCCGAATTCTAAGAGACAGAGCTATATGATATCGGTGGACCTTCCCGTTTGGCTTACTAGTCATTAAAAACGGGAGGGCCACCTCGATGAAAAACCTGGAAGAAGGCGATGAATTCCTACGCAAATTGGGGTTGAAAGTCGGCGAGGCCGCGGGACCGCGGAAAGATGCAGAGCCAGACAACGAGTGGTGCCAAGCCGGCACATCCAAGAAGTCCCGCGCAACCAGCGACACGGAAAAAGAATAAATAAATAGTACAAAAGGGGAATACAAAATACCAAAGTTTGGTTGCCTAAAATTTATGGCGAAAAGTTTAAGTTTCGTAGGCCTTAAGCATCTCTAAGAGACTGGTACAAGAATCAGGCAGGCAGACTTCTATTGTGTCACGACACCACATCTGCTGTGGGCACTATATCCCAAGGTTCCCGGCTAAACCATAGAGGCACTCGTCTTACCTGAAATTCCGGCGACATTGGCCGAGCCGCAACCCGGAAGGAGCCCATGACACGCATCCCTGGAAGATGGAGGCGTCTCGACTTTTGGTGGGATGAAAACCCCATCGCCGGAAGAAGAAGGGCCCAGCACGGGAAGACGTCCGCCTCCGTGGACATCCGTCTGCTGAATGACAGGAACCGGATAGACGTCACCGGATATGGCCGCGCAGCCATCTTGGTCGGGGCACGTTACCACCGAAAGCGGAAATACGTCATCCGAGAGCGCCAGAAACACGGCCAAAAGGCAGAGATGGAAGAGAGATACCTCCCAACGCGATCAAGGATAAAAGACCCAAGCACACAGCTACCCTCCCCCGACACACAACGCACTCACAGCAGGGGACACAGGAGCAGAAGGGAGAGAGATACAAGGCAGAGGGATAGGCCCTGAGAATAACACACAGAGGCCTCCATTTGCGGGCTCACCCTGAGAGGCGGCAAGCCTATAAATTACGCCCGGTCAGTATAAGGACTAAGAGGGGAAGGCCCACACACTAGAGGGAAAAGAGGGAAGGGATTAAGGAACCTTAATTACAACAAGCTCCATAATGAGGGACGTGAGAGACAATGCAGATCACGAAGGAACCCAGAGGGGATTACGAGCCCACATAACACGCCCCACAGGTACAAGGGAAATGGTAACAGACCAAGTGCCGCTCAGGGTTAAGGGGGTACACAGCAATCACCTGAGGGGCAATGAAAGAGAGATAGGGGCCTACATAGACAGGACACATCTGAACTGGTTCTTCCCACGAGCTATGAGATGCCACACGGTCAAACTGGCTGTAACTGTTTATTAATAAAATTTGTTGAATAAGGCGGGGGAGGAGGTAGTTGCCCACTCGCCATCGCCATCGCCATGAGTCTCCTCATGGGTACTTGGGGGATAGACCCCAAGGGACCCATGCAAGACCCTGATGGGCCAGTGGAAATGGGCCAGGCACACCCTGACACGTTAAGAGGTGAGCTCACCCGAGCCAGAATCCCAGAAGGGGCAGTTCAGGTGTCCCGGGGGACTCGGTCCCCTGGATTCACCGAAAGTTATCAATGTTTATTTGTTGTCTCCCCCATTCTCCCGATGTGTGTACCCAGCTGTTTCCCCCCTGCACAGACGAGCAGTGTACAAGGCAGTTCACAGTTCTAGAAGGGTCTACTTTGAGGAGAATATCGGACAAACGGCTGCAACGCAGGACTTCGCCATGACAACACCAATGGGTAAAGATTTTACCATATTATCACACAACGTGAAAGGCTTTAATAGCCCCCTGAAAAGAAGGTTAGCCCTAACCGACTATAGACGACATGACTCCGACATAATCCTACTTCAGGAGACCCATTTCTCGAGGACTAGTTCCCCAAAGTTTCTGGACAGCAGATATAGAACGTGGGTCTCAGCGACAGCTAATAAAAAGAAAAGAGGGGTGGCAATCTTACTGCATAACCGCCTTGCGTTTGACATTACGCTTACGAAAAAAGATAAAAATGGGCGCTTCTTAATACTAGTAGGTGTTGTTAGAGGGCAACCTCTTACAATAGCTAATATCTACGTGCCCAATGAAGGGGCAGATACCTTCTTCTCGAGATTTTTTGCGACCCTACACAAAGTGGCACAAGGCGGTATAGTGCTAGGTGGAGATTTTAACCTCACACTAGATCCTAAGGCTGATAGGTGCACACCCAGCGAGACAAAACACACTCAAAGCAGAGCGGCATGAACCCAAGGCCTCAAGGCAAATAGATTAGTGGACATCTGGCGCGAACAGCACCCGGGAGAAAAAAAGTTTACGTTCTATTCACACCCACACGACAGATACAGCAGGATAGACTACCTCTTTGTATCCAATAGAATGATTTCGCAGATCTCCCACATGGGTATCCATGATATTTCATGGTCAGATCATGCACCTGTAGAGCTGCGGTGCACAGACTTCAGACTAGACGGACCAGGAGCGACGTGGAAACTCAATGAGTTCCTTCTGAAAATCCCTGAAATTGAAACAGCAGTAAGGGATAAAATCAGGGTCTACTTTGAGGAGAATATCGGTAGTGTGACATCTCAATCCATCCTATGGGAGGCCCATAAGGCGACTCTACGCGGAGAGCTCATAGGGATAGCGAGTAGGCGGAAAAAAGCAAGGGAACATAAGATTAAGATTCTTCAATCCGAGTTAGCAGCCCTATCCGCCCTACACAAAACTAACAAACAAGCGCAGACCCTTCAGGCCTGGCGTGACACTAAAACAAAACTAAATTTACTGATGTCCTCCCGAGCTGAGAAGGAGCTGACCTGGTCTAGGCGACAATTCTATGAAAAGGCAAATAAGCCAGATACCCCACTTGCCAATAAACTAAAAAATAGTAACCATAACTTTCACATTCAAGCAATTCGAACCAAAAATGGTGACCTTACTTCTGATCCCAAACAAATAGTTGACGAATTTAAAAAATACTATGAGACCCTGTACGTCGGGGCTAAGGTCTCCCATTGTGAGAACACTCATAGGCAGCTGAAGACATTTCTAACAGAGGCAAAACTACCCAATCTGGGCAGATTGGAAAGGGAAGCATTACAGGCAGATTTCTCAGGTGAGGAGATATCGGAGGTAATAAAAGCACTAAAGCCATCCAAAGCCCCAGGCCCGGATGGTTTCTCTAATCTCTATAATAAAAAGTTCAGAAAAACCTTAGTACCTCACCTGGTCCAACTATTTAACTCATTCTTAGAAGGTGCCCCTATACCCAGCCAGATGCTCCAAGCATCTATAACAGTGATCCCCAAACTGTAAAAGCTATCGCCATATCCCTCATCAACTCGGACACCAATTTTTTTTCTAAATTACTGGCTAACCGTCTGAATTCAGTTATGCCTAAGCTGGTCCACCCAGATCAAGTAGGGTTTATATGCGGGAGGCAAGCAACAGACAATACTAGACGGATCATAGACCTAATTGATTTGGCACATAGAAAACATATCCCGTCTATGGCATTGAGTCTGGATGCTGAAAAGGCCTTTGACCGTATCGATTGGCCCTACCTCACAGAGATGCTGAGGGTGTTTGGTATAGGAGGGAGAATGTTGGGCGCTATTCTGGCTCTTTATCGGGAACTGAAGGCGAATGTCAGACACCAGGGCTTCCCGTCGGAAGATTTCCCAATATGGAGTGGCACCAGACAGGGATGCCCCCTGTCCCCACTTATTTTTGCATTATGTTTACTGCACCGACACACTTTATTCGAGCAAATGCCCGGTTTGTACCTGGCAGAAACCTGGAATCCGCCGCTGCTCACCTCTTGCATGCTGCGTTGCGTTTGCCTTCCCAGCCACGGTTCATGCCTGGCTGACGGGCGGCTGATCTGTTAAATGATAACGAGAAGAATTTACTAGGCTGCAATGTTTCGTTTGTCCACCAGATGGCATAAACTCATGACTTAAGTAATGTTTGGGCTTTGCAAGTTGTTTCGTTTACAAAAAAAGTTACTTTATCCCAGTACAGTATGCTACAGTATTGTAACTTGTCCTTGAGACTGAAGGAAGAGTTGCAAAAAATGTATCAATTTAGGCTTTACATACAGTACTGTATTAAATAAAGACAAAGATCATTTTCACTTACACTATTCTACAGAGACATGAGTGTTCAAGTGGAGCCCGGGCTTCTAAGGATGGGACCCTCTGATAGACACCTTTTTATGACCTCAAAGGCTCTCTGACAATCCCTTGACCACATCACTTGTGTAGGGGCACAATTTTTTGTGAGGTCCGTTAAAGGGGCTGCCACTTCCGAATAGTTGGGGATGAACCATCGGTAGTACCCTACTAAACCCAGCAGAGAGCGTACATGCGTTTTTGTTTGGGGGGTCGGAACTTCTTTCAGGGCAGCTACCTTGTCGGATAGTGGCCTTACTTTTCCACCTCCCACTGCATACCCTAAATATTTGGTTTCCGCTTTACCCAAGGCACATTTCTTAGGATTGGCTGTGAGCCCTGCCTCTTTTAGAGATTTGAGAACTGCTTTCAGCCTATTTAGATGGGCCCGCCAGTGTTTACTATAAATGACGATGTCATCTAGGTAGGCTGCGGCATAAGTCCTATGGGCCTCAGTACCTTATCCATGAGTCTCTGAAATGTGGCTGGGGCTCCATGCAGTATAATTGGCATTGTCAAAACCTGGTATAAACCCATGGGAGTGGCAAAGGCTGTTTTGCATTTGGACTTTTCCTCTAAGGGTATTTGCAAGTATCCTTTTGTAAAGTCCAACGTGCATATATATTCCGCGTTACCAAGGGCGTCAATTAATTCGTCCACCCTTGGCATCAGATATGCGTCAAACTTGGTTACCGCATTGACCTTTCGGAGGTCCACACAAAATCTTACCTTCCCATCGGGTTTAGGGACCATAACTAGTGGACTACACCACTCACTGCATGATTCCTCAATCACTCCTAAGTGTAACATTTCTTGTACCTCCTTCTCTACCAGAGCCCTACGACTCTCAGGCAACCTATAAGGACGGAAACGTACTTTTACCCCAGGTGCTGTCTCGATTGCATGGGAAATTAAGTTAGTTTGTCCTGGTAAGTCAGAAAAAACATCCTGGAATTGTGTAATTATTGCTAACAAGTCATCTTTTTTTTCAGAGGACAACTGTTTACCCATTGGGATTTTATCGTCACTCACGATGTTCTCCCATGGAGGCTGAAGACCCAAGTCCATTTCCTCCTCCACCGGGTGGATGAATAGAGACCGCTGCATCTTCCAGGGTTTCAGCAAGTTCACATGGTAAATTTGTTTACCCTTCCTGGACTCTGGTTGAGCGATCTCGTAATCCACATCACCCGTACGGTGGAGTACTTCGAATGGGCCCTGCCATTTGGCCAGGAGTTAACTCTCGCAACTGGGTAACAATAACATCACCTGGTCTCCTGGGTGAAACACTCTCATGCGAGAATTCTGATTGTAATGTCTCTCCTGACTGTCCTGGGCTGATCTAAGATTCTCCCTGGAAAAGTGGCCGACCACATCTAGGCTCTTCCTAAGGTCTAGTACATATTGCTGGGTATTCTTAGAAGGGGACTGCTGTTCCTCCCAGGACTCCTTTAGGAGGTCTAGGATACCCCGGGTTTGGCGGCGATAGAGCAATTCAAATGGAAAGAATCCTGTGGAGGCCTGGGGAACTTCCCGCACTGCAAACAGCAGAAAAGGGAGAAGTTCATCCCAAGCTCTCTTTTATGAGTCTACAAATTTCCTCAGCATCCCTTTTAGAGTTTGGTTAAATCTTTCCACCAATCCATCAGTCTGTGGATGGTAGACCGATGTCTGAACAGACTTGACCTCTAGTAACTTTAAGACATCCTGCATCAGTTTAGCCATGAAATTTGTACCTTGGTCTGTCAACTTAACCTGGGGAAGTCCAACCCGTGAGAACAGTACCAACAACTTGTTGGCTACTTGCTTCGCCGTTACTGTTCTCAGGGGGAACGCCTCAGGATACCTTGTTGCATAGTCCACTATTACAAGGATAAACCTGTGTCCTTTCGCAGAAGGTTCTAGAGGTCCTACAAAGTCTACCCCAATCCTCTCAAAGGGAACTGACACCAAGGGTAGAGGAAACAAAGGGGCTGGTTTTTGTCCTTTTGGACTAGTTAGTTTGGACATGCTGCACATAGCTTAGCAATATCACTATGCATCCCTGGCCAATAGAATCGGGATGAAATATGGTCCAATGTTTTATCCCTGCCCAGGTGACCACCCCAAGGGACAGAATGGGCTAGAGTGAACATAGATTTAACAAACGCCTTGGGAACCAATATCTGTCTGGTGACCTCCCCTGTTTGTGTCTGCCTATTCACCCTATATAGGATATCCTTTGATAGCTCAAAATGGGGGAATATTATCACCCCCTGTGCATCTAAAATCTGTTCATCAATTTTCACCACCTTGTCATACTGTCTCGCAAGGACTGGGTCTTCCCTTTGCTTCTGGCGAAAGTCAGGGAGGTACAGGTCTGGTAAATCTCCAGGGCCCATATCCCCCTCCCTTTGGCCATCCCCAGCCATCACTTGTGACCTCTGACTACTAGAATGGTCACCTTGAGACCCAGATTTCTGCAACCAGTCCTGTTTGTCCAAGCGTCTTTGCTTCCGAGTCTTTTGAACCCGGTGACTACTGGGAAAAAGGTCTGCCGAGAAGGGGAACAGTTTGCCTGGGTTCTCCTGAGCCCCAGAAGGAGGTTCCTTGTGAAAGACTGGGGCCATTAGGTCCGCAAAGAAAGGCCAGTCCCGACCGAGCACAACGGGGGCAGGTAGCCAAGGAGCGACTCCTACTTCGAGGTAGGCCTCCTGACCTTTTACCTGTAGCCGGATTTTGGCCGTCGGATAAGGTTTTACATCACCATGTATACATTCTATGCTCCATGGGGAGTCAAAAGAACACACGTTGGGCGGTAACAGTTCCTGGAGGACCAGAGTTTTCCCAGAGCCCGAATCTACAAGGGCCTGGACGTTTTTTCCCCCAATCAGGGCTGGAAGTAGCCAGGGCTTGTAATTTTCCCCAGAAAAAGCCGAGGCGACGGTTCTGCTGAATGAACAATCCATCAGTGGACAGTCCACATACCGGTGGCCTTGTTCTCCGCCGGCAGAACATGGAGAGGGTTCCCTCGCAGGAGGGGGCTGTGGATAGCGCTCCGCTGGACCGATTACTGGAGACCAGGCATCTGGTGGGTCCTGTGGGCGACGTCCTTGGAAGTTCCTCTCACTTTGCGACGAGCCGACATCCGGAAGGAGATGAGGGTCTCTGCGGGGACCAGCATTTGGACTCTGTCCTTGCTGGAACGACTGCTCCTTCCTTTGGACTTGGCGGTTCCGTGACGGGCCGTAGGTTCCCCATTGATCCAACCTCCCTCTTTGGGCATCCGCAAGTGCTGGTGGAGTCGGGTCCAGGACACTCTCCTGCTGCTCAGCCCCAAGGAAGTTCTCCACGAGTCGGACCGCCAAAGCTAGAGTTTCAGAAGCGTGGCGTTTTACCCACGAGCGTGCGGGAGGGGGTATTACTTGTAGAAATTGTTCCAAAACCACCTGCTCAAGAATTGCTTCCTTAGTGCACTCCTTGGGTTGTATCCAGCGCATAAACAAGTCCAATAATCGCTGAGCGAGGACCCGGGGTCTCATCTTAGCGGTGTACATCATGTTCCGGAACTGCTGCCGGTAGGTCTCTGGGGTCAGACCTAAGCGATCCAGTATCGCGACTTTTACTTGGCGGTATACCATTGCCTGATCTGGAGGGAGGCCCTGATATGAAGCCTGGGCTTCACCTATGAGTAGCGGGGCCAAAGCAGTTGCCTAGCGATCTGCAGCCCAGCCCTGAGCTTCGGCGACTCTTTCAAATGTTAGTAAAAAAGCCTCTGGATCCTCATTCAGAGCCATTTTCCTCAGGAGTATCGGGGGTCTGCTGGCCAGTTCTGCACCAGCAGATCCTTGGAATTGGGTCAGCAGCTTAGCAATACGCTCATCCTGTGCTGTCTGTAGTCTTTCATCTCTCTCCGCTTGCAGCCGGGCCTGCTCGCACAGAAACGCTTTCAACATTTCTTCCATTCTTGTGTGTGTGTGTGTGTGTGTGTGTGTGGCATTTAACTGCAGGAGCCTTTTGAAAAAAATCAAATCTCACTTCTTGACAACCATATGTTGCAGGGTACATGCAACTACACATGTGGGTTTCTTGACAAGGCTGTTTTATTTTGCCTTGAAAAATATACAGCACACAAAACAAAAATAGCTATTTTTCAGCAACAAACGAAAATGGCTTTTCCTTCAGCAAACCGAACAAAACAGTTTCTCTTTAGCAGACAGTTTATATATATGCAGCTACCCTTTTTCTATGCAGAGGACAGACAGTTCACAGTTTCACTACTTTGCTACTCAGACCTTGTTTTGAGGAATCACTTTAGCAGCTTACTCCTCTTTTATCAACAGCAAGCTCCATGTGTCTACAACCTGGGTTTTAAAACACCTTGATTAGGCAGCAGTGATCCAACTAATTGTCCTTAGGTTCCCAGCTGAAGTTTAACCTAGTCAGTGCTGCACTGCAGACTAGACATATGTTTTCCAGGCATATAACTGGTGGCTTTTATTTACCCTGTCACAGTGCCCTTTTGCGTTCTCGTTTTTTTCCATGTGCATGATAGCTCACGGTGGTTGCTGGCACAATGAGGCCAGAAGTAGCCAACCAGCGTTGGATAGCAGCAATTCTGTGTCCGCTCGTGTACATGTCCTTAATTCGCATGCTGAGTTCCTTGGAAATCTTTTTAACAAGCATTGCTGCGAGTAGAAAGCAATACAAACACAAGAATGTATATTCGATGTTCAGTCGATGTGTATTCAATGTGCAGTGAATCCACAAAATGGATGGTGTATTTATATGGTAATGACTCAGACTTAGAGTACGCCCACTTTCAACACCTGTTCCTTGCTGCCATGCATAAAAGGTAACACGCTTTGCTTAGCCCACCACTCGATAATTTTTATCTGAACTTGCCCTTGTCCAGATCTGCTTCCATGGATCAACCACGCCAAAGCAAAAGCGACAGGCTAAGGCCAATAAAGAAAACCTTCTGCTGACCCCAAAGGCTAAGGGTTTTCATAGACGTCAGCCTTATTATGTCAAGAAGATATACGGTGATGTACTCTCAACGCAAAACGATTGGCACCCAACCCATCGAACCCGCAGACCACTTCCTCACATACGCTTCGACAACTCTGCCGCCGCTGTCCCGGAAATCTTCAGCCCGTCTTCGCCACCCCTCGTCCTCGACGCTGCCGCCGCCCTCCCGAAAACACACAGGCTATCCGCTCCAGTTCTATCCGACGACGCTGCCTCTGAAATCCACAGGTCACTTTCTCCTTTGCTCTTAGACGACTCTGCCGCTTCTCGCCCGGAAATCCAAAGGTCACTTTCTCCATCCCTCTTCGACGATGCTGCCGCTTCTCCTCTACCGGATATCCACAGGTCACCTCCTCCACCCTTCTTCGATGACGCCGCTTCTCTCCATGGAACCCCCATCTCATCCTCCGTTGCACCCATCCACCCAGATGTCCAAACGCCATGCACAAGAAGCAGCTCGTTAGACCAGATGCTGAATGGGATAAGTGTGGATCTCCCCGGGAACTCTATTGTGCTGGCAAAGATAGATCTGCTTCTGGAGACAATGCTAAATGTGGAGCAACGGTTGCTACTTATGGATCAACGAATGCTAGATATGGATCAACGGATGCAAAATATGGATCAATGGATGGATCGACGGATGGAGAAGATAGAGGCTGACAAAGCGGGTATACATCATTTGCTCGGTGTTAATGCCCCTGTTTCCCCGACGCTGGAGCAGGGGGGTGACATGGATGTGATGAATGGGAGCATTGACCCCCTTCCATCACCAAGCGCACCCCCTCCACCAGAAGATGTAGTGTACATGTATGCCGTTGAGGAGGACATGACAACCCCATCAAGACCACGCCAGGAGACAACACGGCGACCAAGACCGGAGGAAAGCTTCCTCCCAGACAACCTACCATCGCCCGTCGCCTCAAGCACACCCGCTCGCAGAAGACCTACATTCGCTCGCATCAATACAGTGCCCGACATCACCCTGTGAGATCTGCCACCGGCACTCAGGGAAAAGTATAAGGTGATGAGTGCTGGTGCACCCCACAAGTATTCCTTGTTACTTTTTAAGCACCATGTTCCCTACACGTTGTACTGCGACTGGGCCTTCAGAGTGAACTACGAAGTAAATTGCGTAAAAAAGGCGCTTCCTGCCAATTTAAGAAAGAACATTCTGGATGAAATGCGGCGCTTTTATCCAATTACAGATCCTGTAATGAAAGGCGTTCGAGACTGCATTAATGGCGTTTTGCGCCATGCAAGGAATCGGCCATGGACGGACAATGTGGTGGACTTTCTGGTTTAATCACGGGAACTGTAAGACCATACTGTTGTGCTGAACTGTGCTGTACATGTTTTGACCTGCTGAACTTAAATAAAGGAGATGTTGTTGGGTGTTTTTTAACTTGTATTTATACAGAAATGTTTTAACTTGCCTTACACATACAGGACCTGCACAATTCCAGTCCCTGAGGGCCGCAAACAGGCACGGTTTTCAAGGTTGTCCTGAAAACCGGGCCTGTTTGCTGCCCTCGAGGACTGTAGTGGTGCAGGTCTGACTGACAGTTTTGCACACCACCCCACTGTACTGTATATGTTTCTTTAATAAAGGAGATGTTTCGTTTTGTATACTGTATTTTATGAATAAAGATTTTTTTTAATCACAGGTAAGACCATACTGTTGTGCTGAACTGTATTGTACATGTTTTGACCTGCTGTACTTAAATAAAGGAGATGTTGTTGTGTGGTTTTTTTATAACTTTGGTTTTTATTGAGTTTTTCAGCAAAGAACATGTACAACAAAATCTTCACCATACATTGTACAAAGAAATTGTGTTACAAACTGACATTTCTCACAAACAGGTATTGGGATACAGCTAACAGAAAAATAAAAATAAAATAAAAAGGGGGGGGGGATGTAGGGGAGAGAGGGGATAGGGAAGGGGGGGGGGGAGTCGATCCCACTATAACCAATAGAATCGTGTAGTTTCAACTCCTAAGGGTTGTTATATCCTTAGCACCTCCAGGTGAACCTATCCACCCGAAGTCTTAGATACCCACTTCGCGAGCCTGCCGAGGATGTTCTTGGCACTATGTGTTCTGCGTGATTCTTACGCTCAGTGTTATTCAAGGGAAAACGCATCTATTACTATCAAAGCAGGATAGTATCTCTTCCTACTCCCGGGATGTCCCTCTGGTCCAACCAAGGTGTCCAGGTTTTTAGATAAATTTCGCCAGTGTCATTAACTAGACTTGTTAATTTCTCCATCTGGCATACAAACCAAATTCTGTTCCGAATCTTGGGAATTAGGGGAATTTCGGGTTGCTTCCATAGTGCTGCGATCTCGCACCGAGTAGCTGTTGCGAAATAAGCAACTAGTTTATTACTTGATTTAGTCCACCCCAAGGATGGCCTGTTCAGCAGAAACCGCCACGGGTCCATGGAAATGTTAAGATTTAGAATCTTCTCAAGCCAATCTCTGATTTTTCGCCAAAGCGGTTTAATCCTCGGGCAAGACCACAGCATATGTAGCAAATCAGCCGTTGCTCCGCACTGCCTAGGGCACAGGGGGGAGTACACTGGTACGAATTTAGATAATTTCAAGGGAGTGTGATACCATCGCATTAAAACTTTATATGCGTTTTCCCTTAAAGTTGTGCATATAGAGCTCTTGGCAGATGCCATAATTATTCTATTCCACTCTTCAGTCTCTAGGACTTCACCCAGATCTCTCTCCCACTGATCCATGTACCTCAGTTTGTGGCCAGCTTGTACTCCTGAACCGATCACCTCTTTGTACAACAGCGATATGAGTCCCCTGGTATCCGTCTCAACTAGACAGAGCTTTTCAAACTTGGTTAGTGGGGGTCGTGGGGTAACGCTAATGTAAAATGCTCGCAGTTGGAGAAATCTAAATATTTCTGAGGGGGGGGGCGTTTGATTCCTCTCTAATTTGTGCAAAGGGCTTTATATCTTTGCTCCCCTCTAGATCTCGGAGTCTATGTATGCCTAATTGCTTCCAAATTGAAAATTCCTTTCTGTACAAGCCTGGAGCAAAATCTGGGTTGCCCCACAATGGAGTCATCAGAGATCCTTTAGATAGCAGATTACATTTACTTTTATTGGCCTCCCAGATAGCCAGCGAGTTCGCCACTGAGGCCAGCGGCTTATTCAGCAGCTTCAAGGCTGTTTTGGGTAACCATATCAAGCTTTTTAACTCGATTGGGGAGCAAGCTTCACTTTCCAATGCAACCCACCTTTTCGAATCCGGGTTTACATGCCATTGGGAGATTTGGCTTAATTGTGCCGCTTTGTAATAAGATAACAGACAAGGTACCGCCAGACCCCCTTCCAATGTTGGCTTTTTTAGAATCATACCCTTTACTCTCGGTTTTTTTCCTTCCCATATGAATTTGGATATAGCAGACTGAAGTGAGAGTATATCCGTCAGTCTGAGTGGCACCGGTAATGTCTGGAACAAATATAGTATACGTGGGAGGAGATTCATCTTTAACTATGTATCCGTCCGATCCATGAGATTTTAAAAGACGCCCACTTTCTCAGCTCTACCTTCAGATCGCGGATCAGTTTGGGGAAGTTCGCCTGGTAGATACTATTGTAATCTTTGGGGATTATAACCCCTAGGTATTTCACCCCTTTTTTCGGCCAATTAAAGTTGAAATTGAGCTGTATCAACTTTTCTGTCTCTTTCGGGAGGCTTATATTCAGGGCTTCAGACTTAGATTGGTTGATCTTAAAGCCTGATATATCATTAAATTTCCCTAGCAAGTTGAATAGGTTCGGCAAGGAAGTGAGCGGCCTTGAGATTGTGAGCAAGACATCGTCTGCGTAAAGAGCTATTTTATGCGTTTGTGTGCCCGTCTCTATGCCTCCCACATCTGGATTATTTCTAATCTGTGCTGCTAAGGGCTCTATACACATTGCGAATAAAAGGGGGGATAATGGGCACCCCTGTCTGGTGCCGCTTCTGATTTGGAGCGGGTCCGACGGAAATCCCTGGTGGATCACCCTGGCTGCCGGTCCCTGGTATAGTGACAGGATAGCATTGATCACCCGCGCTCCCATCCCAAACTCTCCAAGCGTGGCCCTCAGATATGGCCAGTCAATCCTGTCGAAGGCTTTTTCAGCATCCAGACTCAACATCATAACTGGGATCTTACGTGTATTGGCTATATCTATCAGATCAATGATCCGTCGGGTGTTATCTGCAGCTTGTCGACCCATAATAAACCCGACTTGATCTGGATGTATGAGTCTGGGCAGGATGTGACTTAATCGGTTGGCCAGCAATTTAGCATATATTTTGATATCGGTGTTAATGAGCGAAATGGGCCTGTAACTTGAGCAGTCTAATGGGTCTCTCCCAGGCTTATAAATTACTGAGATGGACGCTTGGAGCATCTGTTCCGGGAATGCAGCCCCGTCTAGCACCGCATTGAACATTCTGAGGAGGTGAGGCCCCAGGAGCTCAATGTATTTTTTATAATAAAGGTTGGAGAACCCGTCAGGTCCAGGTGCCTTGGCGGGTTTGAGGTTCTGAATAACCTGGGTAAGTTCCTCTAAAGTAAAATCTGCTCCTAAAACTTCCCTTTCCGAACCACTCAATCTTGGTAGGTGTGCGCCCTTCAGGAGGTCCTTCATGGCCCTTTTGGTTTTACCATTATGTGCCACCTTTTCACCATTATAGAGGTTCTCATAGAAACTCCTGAATTCCTCCACTATCAGTTTTGGGTTGGCTGTTTTGGCTCCTGTTTTTAGCCGTAACTCCCGGATATTATAATTTGGCTGTCTATTCCTCAATTTGTTGGCCAGTAAGGTATCTGGTTTGTTTGACTTATCGTAGAATAGCCTTTTGGACCAACTCACCGTGTTATCTGCCTGGAAGGTCAAGACTAAGATAAGCTCGACTCTAGTGTCTTGAATTTCTTTGAGAAGGGCCGAACTCTGATCTCGTTTATGTTTGAGTAGTAATTCTCTAAGCTTATTTTGTAAGGTATTGATTTTCCAATTCCTTTCTCTTTTTTTTTTAGCCGCTAATTTAATTAGGGTCCCCCTCAAGGTTGCCTTGTGTGCTTCCCACAGTACAAGGTGGGATTGAACACTACCCGTATTAATTTGGAAAAATTGATCTATCTCTTTACTAATTATTTGTTCGGACCCTGGGACCTTCAACAGTGCCTCATTAAGTTTCCAATTTGCTCCCGGCCTGTCCAGAAATTTTTGTGTGCACCGTAGCTCTATACTGAACCGACACACTTTATTCGAGCAAATACCCAGTATGTACCTGGCAGATACCTGGAATGCGACGCTCCTCACCTCTTACAAGCCCCGTTGCGTTTGCCTTCCCAGCCTGGGTTCATGCCTGGCTGACGGGCGGCTGATCTGTTAAATGATAATGATTAGGATTTAATAGGCTGCAATGCTTCGCGTGTCTACCAGATGGCATAAATTCATGAATTGTAATGCAGTATATATATATATACTGTGCAGTATTGCAGCCAGCGGGAATAAAATGCTTCAATCCCTGCCTGGAAAATACCTCAATGCACTCGGGCAGAAAACAGTCACAAACCTCAATTACACCCGGGTATACCCGAATTCGGGGACTAGCGAGCTCGAATAAAGTGTGTCGCCAGTGTAGGTGCGTGATCCGACCATGAAATATTCATGGATCCCTGAGTGGGGGATTTGGGACCAGTCTGCTAGAGACAAAGAAGTAATCGATTCTGCTATAGGATAAATGGGGGTGCGAGAAAAAGTGTTGTAATCTCTTCTAACGGGTGCATCTCCCTCCAAATGTCTATTAGTTGGCTATCCCTAAGACCTTTCAGGAGGGCATCTATATATGACTTTTTGTTAGCCTTTGGGGCCTGACCTGTCCATCCCTGGGTTGATCGCTACATTGAAATCCCCTGCCACAATTAAATCCCCCTTGGCTAATGATCTCAGTGTGTCAAAGAACCCGTTAATAAATGAGGGGTCTTGCTCACATGGAGCGTATATTGTAGCCAGCGTTATAGGCTGGGCTTGTATAGTGCCTACTAAGACTAGGTATCTACCTTCTTATCTCTCTAACTACCTCTTCTATAATGGGACGTTGTTATGAAGCAAGATTGCCACTCCTCTCTTCTTTCCGTCCTTGCAGAGGAAAGGTAAAACCGCCTTGAAGCTCTTATCCCAGAATTTGGGGGCGTTTTGCCGCTAAAGTGCGGTCTCTTGTGAAAACACTACGTGGCCCGCTTGCGTTGTTAATCTGCTATAGCTATTCGGCGTTTGCCCAGGCTATTTAAACTATTAAACGATGAAATCTGTCGAATTGCGTTCAGCCTCACTTTTATCCGGCAGATATGTTGGAGCCAGTTGAGATGAAGTCCTCTGGATCTGACACGGATTCCGGGACTCCTCGCAGGATTATGTTGTTACGCCTGTCCCGGTTCTCCGCGTCCTCCTGTCGGTCCTGCAAGTCAGCAATCTGTTGTTGTAGTGGGCCATGGACTTGTCATTTTTTTGATGGTAAGTAGCATGTGCGTCCACTTTGTTCTCAAGTTGTGTTGTTCTTTCCCTATGCTATCTATGTCGCCTAACTTCCATAATTCTCTGGAAGAAGGACTTCAGTCCGAGCAAAATGCCTTCATATCAGTTCTCGTGACCCAGTCCTGATTGTGGCCCCCGCTCTGCTTGCAGGTCTGCTCGTGGACCTGTCGCTTTCAGAGTCCGAGCCCGCCATTTGCCCGCCTGTCTTCCCCTCCACTCACAAGCGTCGGCTCTCCTTTTTGGAAATAGTCGGTAACCACGGAGGTTCTTTTGGTGTAGCCACTTTCTTTGGCATCCTTAGGTGTTCGTTTCTAGGTGCTGTGTTTCACTGTGATCGTCGTTTTTTATGCTTTTATATTTAATATTGGTGCCGGCTGGGACGGAGCCTCTCACTTAGGACTCCATAACCCTAGTCGCGCGCATGCACCCTTTTCTTTTTTTTTAATCTGAGGTGGCCATGCATTGGGGAGCTCAACATCAGCGGAGGCATTTCTGCACAGTGGCCGTATGATTCTGACAGCAGTTTAGTGAGGCAAGATGATCTCTCCTCTTTCACCCTAAGCCGCAGCACCCAGCTCCTCAAATTGCCTTTCGAATTCAGGGAACCAATTTGTTATTGCAAACAGTGTAGAGTCTTATTAAACCTGCTTTTGCAAGTGATGTTACAGCCTTACAGTCCCTTAGTGTGGTTAGGCTGTTTTTTTTTTTTTTAAATGTATTTATTTATTACTGTCTTGTGGAATTGTTTCTTTAAATCAGCCCTGCGGCGGCCATTTTGGATTTGGCTGACACGCAGGCTGGAACGCATGGAGCTCGGCTGCTCCAGCCCCTGCAGCAGCTCTGCACAGACTTCACCCGCGAGGCACCAGGAGGCGGAGGTAAGCGGAGGGAGCGAGCGCAGGGAGCGCAGGTAGCGGGGAGATCGGCACGGCCACGGCTCACCCAGCGCGGCCGTTGGTCAGGAGAAGGTAGATCTTGTACTGAGCCCCCTCTCCCTCACTACAGCGGCCATTTTAGACTGCCAAGAGGCCGCGCCAGAGCCCGCACCACCTCGGCCAGCACCCCGGCAGCCCCAATCACCCCCACAGCGGAGTGGAGCAGGCAGAGGAAGGGGGAGCAGGGGCGAGGAAGGGGGATATATAGAGGCGCTCTCCGGCTGGGGACGGTATGCCCGGGGCTCCGCTCCGCTAACCCACCGCTACAGGCGGGAGTGACGGCCATTTTGGGTGTATATTCAGCCTCTCATAAGCCTCGTGCTGCCAGGCTGGAATATTTATGGGATAATTATGGGTTACTCACCCAGTTCTCCCTCTTGTGAGCCTGCCCTTATTATAGCTCTTGCTCTCTGCGGGCAGGAGAAGCCAGGGGAGAGTTTGACACCGGGTTCACGATCCTTGAAGGAGCTCTGCTCTGGGCTGCAACTGCTGTTCTGCACAGTAGGCCCCAGTACCCAGGTTATTCATAAGATATCCAAATTATTGTGTGGGGAATATAACCCCTAGGATATTCACCCCTTTTTTCGTGCAATTAAAGATTGAAATTGAGCTGTATCAACTTTTCTGTCTCTTTCGGGAGGCTTATATTCAGGGCTTCAGACTTAGATGTGTGATCTTAAAGCTGATATATCATTAAATTTCCCTAGCAAGTTGAATAGGTTCGGCAAGGAAGTGAGCGGCCTGAGATTGTGAGCAAGACATCGTTGCGTAAAGAGACTATTTTATGCGTTTGTGTGCCCGTCTCTATGCCTCCCACATCTGGATTATTTCTAATCGTGCTGCTAAGGGCTCTATACACATTGAATAAAAGGGGGGATAATGGGCACCCCTGTCTGGTGCCGCTTCTGATTTGGAGCGGGTGACGGAAATCCCTGGTGGATCACCCTGGCTGCCGGTCCCTGGTATAGTGACAGGATAGCATTGATCACCCGCGCTCCCATCCAAACTCTCCAAGCGTGGCCCTCAGATATGGCCAGTCAATCCTGTCGAAGGCTTTTTCAGCATCCAGACTCAACATCATAACTGGGATCTTACGTGTATTGGCTATATCTATCAGATCAATGATCCGTGGGTGTTATCTGCAGCTTGTCGACCCATAATAAACCGACTTGATCTGGATGTATGAGTCTGGGCAGGATGTGACTTAATCGGTTGGCCAGCAATTTAGCATTATTTTGATATCGGTGTTAATGAGCGAAATGGGCCTGTAACTTGAGCAGTCTAATGGGTCTCTCCAGGCTTATAAATTACTGAGATGGACGCTTGGAGCATCTGTTCCGGAATGAGCCCCGTCTAGCACCGCATTGAACATTCTGAGGAGGTGAGGCCCCAGGAGCTCAATGTATTTTTATAATAAAGGTTGAGAACCCGTCAGGTCCAGGTGCCTGGCGGGTTTGAGGTTCTGAATAACCTGGGTAGTTCCTCTAAAGTAAAATGCTCCTAAAACTTCCCTTTCCGAACCACTCAATCTTGGTAGGTGTGGCCTTCAGGAGGTCCTTCATGGCCCTTTTGGTTTTACCATTATGTGCCACCTTTTCACCATTATAGAGGTTCTCATAGAAACTCCTGAATTCCTCCACTATCAGTTTTGGGTTGGCTGTTTTGGCTCCTGTTTTTAGCCGTAACTCCCCGGATATTATAATTTGGCTGTCTATTCCTCAATTTGTTGGCCAGTAAGGTATCTGGTTTGTTTGACTTATCGTAGAATAGCCTTTGGACCAACTCACCGTGTTATCTGCCTGGAAGGTCAAGACAAGATAAGCTCGACTTAGTGTCTTGAATTTCTTTGAGAAGGGCCGAACTCTGATCTCGTTTGTTTGAGTAGTAATTCTCTAAGCTTATTTTGTAGGTATTGATTTTCCAATTCCTTTCTCTTTTTTTTTAGCCGCTAATTTAATTAGGGTCCCCCTCAAGGTTGCCTTGTGTGCTTCCCACAGTACAGGTGGGATTGAACACTACCCGTATTAATTTGGAAAAATTGATCTATCTCTTTACTAATTATTTGTTCGGACACTGGGACCTTCAACAGTGCCTCATTAAGTTTCCAATTTGCTCTCCGGCCTGTCCAGAAATTTTGTGTTGCACCGTAGCTTCATACTGAACCGACACACTTATTCGAGCAAATACCCAGTATGTACCTGGCAGATACCTGGAATGCGACGCTCCTCACCTCTTACAAGCCCCGTTGCGTTGCCTTCCCAGCAGCCTGGGTTCATGCCTGGCTGACGGGCGGCTGATCTGTTAAATGATAATGATTAGGATTTAATAGGCTGCAATGCTTCGCGTGTCTACCAGATGGCATAAATTCATGAATTGTAATGCAGTATATATATATATACTGTGCAGTATTGCAGCCAGCGGGAATAAAATGCTTCAATCCCTGCCTGGAAAATACCTCAATGCACTCGGGCAGAAAACAGTCACAAACCTCAATACACCCGGGTATACCCGAATTCGTGGGACTAGCCGAGCTCGAATAAAGTGTGTCGCCAGTGTAGGTGCGTGATCCGACCATGAAATATCATGGATCCCTGAGTGGGGGATCTTCGGGACCAGTCTGCTAGAGACAAAGAAGTAATCGATTCTGCTATAGGATAAATGGGGGTGCGAGAAAAAGGTGTAATCTCTTTCTAACGGGTGCATCTCCCTCCAAATGTCTATTAGTTGGCTATCCCTAAGACCTTTCAGGAGGGCATCTATATATGACTTTTTGTTAGCCTTCTGGGGGCCTGACCTGTCCATCCCTGGGTTGATCGCTACATTGAAATCCCCTGCCACAATTAAATCCCCCTTGGCTACTGATCTCAGTGTGTCAAAGAACCCGTTAATAAATGAGGGGTCTTGCTCACATGGAGCGTATATTGTAGCCAGCGTTATAGGCTGGGCTTGTATAGTGCCTACTAAGACTAGGTATCTACCTTCTTTATCTCTCTTAACTACCTCTTCTATAAATGGGACGTTGTTATGAAGCAAGATTGCCACTCCTCTCTTCTTTTCCGTCCTTGCAGAGGAAAGGTAAAACCGCTTGAAGCTCTTATCCCAGAATTTGGGGGCGCTTTTGCCGCTAAAGTGCGTCTCTTGTAGAAACACTACGTTGGCCCGCTTGCGTTTGTAATCTGCTATAGCTATTCGGCGTTTGCCCAGGCTATTTAAACTATTTAAACGATGACATCTGTCGAATTGCAGTTCAGCCTCACTTTTATCCGGCAGTATATGTTGGAGCCAGTTTGAGATGAAGTCCTCTGGATCTGACACGGATTCCGGGACTCCTCGCAGGATTATGTTGTTACGCCTGTCCCGGTTCTCCGCGTCCTCCTGTCGGTCCTGCAAGTCAGCAATCTGTCTGTGTAGTTGGGCCATGGACTTGTCATTTTTTTGATGGTAAGTAGCATGTGCGTCCACTTTGTTCTCAAGTGTGTTTGTTCTTTCCCCTATGCTATCTATGTCCTGCCTAAGCTTCCATAATTCTTTCTGGAAGAAGGACTTCATGTCCGAGCAAAATGCCTTCATATCAGTTCTCGTGACCCAGTCCTGATCTGTGGCCCCCGCTCTGCTTGCAGGTCTGCTCGTGGACCTGTCGCTTTCAGAGTCCGAGCCCGCCATTTGCCCGCTGTCTTCCCCTCCACTCACAAGCGTCGGCTCTCCTTTTTGGAAATAGTCGGTAACCACGGAGGTTCTTTTGCGTGTAGCCACTTTCTTTGGCATCCTTAGGTGTTCCGATTTCTAGGCTGCTGTGTTTCACTGTTGATCGTCGTTTTTTTATGCTTTTATTATTTAATATTGGTGCCGGCTGGGACGGAGCCTCTCACTTAGGCATCCATAACCCTAGTCGCCGCGCATGCACCCTTTTCTTTTTTTTTTAATCTGAGGTGGCCATGCATTGGGGAGCTCAACATCAGCGGAGGCATTTCTGCACAGTGGCCGTATGATTCTGACAGCAGTTTAGTGAGGCAAGATGATCTCTCCTCTTTCACCCTAAGCCGCAGCACCCAGCTCCTCAAATCTGCCTTTCTTGAATTCAGGGAACCAATTTGTTATTGCAAACAGTGTAGAGTCTTATAAACCTGCTTTTGCAAGTGATGTTACAGCCTCTACAGTCCCTTAGTGTGGTTAGGCTGCTTTTTTTTTTTTTTTAAATGTATATTTATTTATTTACTGTCTTGTGGGGAATTGTTTCTTTAAATCAGCCCTGCGGCGGCCATTTTGGATTTGGCTGACACGCAGGCTGGAACGCATGGAGCTCGGCTGCTCCAGCCCCTGCAGCAGCTCTGCACAGACTTCACCTCGGAGGCACCAGGAGGCGGAGGTAAGCGGAGGGAGCGCAGGGAGCGCAGGTAAGCAGGGGGAGATCGGCACGGCCCACGGCTCACCCCGCGCGGCCGTTGGTCAGGAGAAGGTAGATCTTGTACTGAGCCCCCTCTCCCTCACTACGCGGCCATTTTAGACTGCCAGAGGCCGCGCCAGAGCCCCGCACCACCTCGGCCAGCACCCCCGGCAGCCCCAATCACCCCCACAGCGGAGTGGAGCAGGCAGAGGAAGGGGGAGCAGGCAGAGGAAGGGGGATATATAGAGGCGCTCTCCGGCTGGGGACAGGTATGCCCGGGGCTCCGCTCCGCTCACCCACCGCTACAGGGCAGTGACGGCCATTTTGGGTGATATTCAGCCTCTCCTAAGCCTCGTGCTGCCCCAGGCTGGAATATTTATGGGATAATTATGGGTTACTCACCCAGTTCTCCCTCTTGTGAGCCTGCCCTTATTATAGCTCTTGCTCTCTGCGGGCAGGAGAAGCCAGGGGAGAGTTTGACACCGGGTCACGATCCTTGAAGGAGCTCTGCTCTGGGGCTGCAACTGCTGTTCTGCACAGTAGGCCCCAGTACCCAGGTTATTCATAAGATATCCAAATTATTGTCTTATATATGTATTTATGTCCTTAAAATGATCAGCGCTTCTTGGGTTATTCAGATTTGAACAGTAGCACTTAGTTTGGTGTAGTATGAGCTAGGATGGTTATAGATGTTTAATCACACTTTTGTGGAGCTACAGCATCACACAGCCATCTTGTTTCGGCTCCAAGCCCTGCCCCCGTTGTTGTGTGTTTTTTAACTTGTATTTATACAGAAATGTATTAACTTGCTGTACACACACACAGGACCTGCACAATTCCAGTCCCTGAGGGCCGCAAACAGGCACGGTTTTCAAAGGTTACCCTGAAAACCCACCCTGTTTGCTGCCCTCGAGGACTGTACTGGTGCAGACAGATTTGCACACCATCCCACTGTATATGTTTTGACTTGCCGTTCTTTAATAAAGGAGATGTTGCGTTTTGAATATTTTATGAATAAAGAATTTGTTTTTAAAACATGTGACTGTAAACCATACTGACTGACATAAATGTTTTCACAACTGTAGCAGTAAACCAAACACCTGTTGATGTTTTGAATTGCTGTGCACTTAAAATGTTTCTACATTGTACAGTATTTGTAAATAAATGTTTTTGTACTTACTCCACCAATAAAAGAACATGTTAATTTGTTTTACATTGTTCCATTGGCTCCTTTGCTACTGTAACAAAATACAGTGTTTCTAGAATGTACACTACTGTCCAGGCACACTGTACTGTATACTGTAATACTGTAGGCATGCTCAGTACAAGAGTATTAAAAAAAATAGAAGACACATACAGTACTGTACTGTACTGTATGTACTGGCACTGTATAAAAGACATATACTGTATGTACAGTACTGTAATACAAGTAGAATAAATGCATAGTTTTTATTTTTTCGGGTTTATTACACAGTATACTGTTTATAAAAAAGTATTGTATACTGTACGGCCGGAAAACATCAGCATACTGTTTCACGTACAGTATTCTATCCTAATCAATAACAACGGCCACTAAACAGTAGACTCCGGTACGTGGGTTTTTCAATCCGATTCAGCAATGTGCAGGCATTGTTTTCTTTTCTGAGGAAAAACAAAAAGAAAAGTTTTACTGTAATGGTCAGCCCCCTAAAGAATTTTCCAGCCAGGCCCACCAATAATTTTCTCAGGGGTCGTCTCCTGTTCACATGCACACGCGCCTACTGTCGATGTAATGACACGCATATGCGTTTCAAGAAGGTTCCAATGCGCATGCGCCTAGCGTCCCACCAATTGTTCAGTATCTGCAGTACAGTACTATAGAAGCCGCTCAGCCAATGATATTGCTTACAGGAGAATCGCTTGACTTTTGAATCGCACCGATATTGATACTGTATTGTCAAAATAAAAAAAACACATAAAATAATACGGCAACAATACTCACCATAGAATTTCTCATTCAGCTGGTGCCGGCGCCGGCGCCGGCGCCGGTCCACTGCCAGTCCAGTGTTCTTGATCATCCACGTCGATAGTTTGCAGCGGGACTAGTCAACCTGTAGTCAGCTGATGAGGCTGGAAATTGCTTAGGTACATGCAAGCTTGATCGAAACTGCACGGGAAATCCGGCTCAGGCGTTCTGGATAGACAGCAAGGGTTGTCACTGACGGTGGGACCGTTATTGGAAGCCGGTGCCGATGCATTGCTTGGCAGCGACTGTCATTTTTTAGTTGGTTTTAACACGACCCTTTGCCTTTTGCCGTCTGCATGATCATAGATACAGGAAAAAGCCGGTGATACACACCAATACCCTCCAACAAATTGTGGCTCAATACGATAAAAACAGGGATCGCTACATAACCTTTTCCTTATTGCACGCTTCCACGTATGAGGAGCTGGCGAAAATTTGTAAAAGTCATAGTTTTCGATAAAATACTGATATATTTGTACAACTGTTGCCATCTTATCATCTATTGCATTAATCGCGGCCCATATCAAATACGCGTAACTTCTGTCGGGTTTTTGGAAAACGGGCTGCACTTGAACACTCATGGCGGGCGGCGGGTCTCTGGAGAATACTTTAACCGAAACTGGTCTTTGTCTTTCTTTAATATGAAAAGCCTAAATTGATACATTTTTGCAACCTCTTCCTTCAGTCTCAAGGCCAAGTTACAATAGCACACTGTGGTATCTTTTTTAAATGAAACACCTGCAAGTCGACACATTACTGAAGCGCATGCGCACTACAATTCATGAATATCTGCCATCTGGCGGACACGAGAAGAATTGCAACCTATTAAATCCGAACCATTCTCAATAAACGCATCAACCGCGCGTCAAACGCGCATGACCCATGCTGAGAATGCAAAATGAATGCGGCAAGCTCCAGGTGAAGTGCGTCGCATTCCAGGAAAAAGCCAGGGAAAAACCGGCGATGTGTTAGACTCAGATGAGCCGCAGCAGTATATGGTCTTTTGACTTATTCCGTGTGGGATGAGAAGGGGAGACTACCAATACTGATGCTTCTGTGCTTCAGTATGTGTTTGATCTCAGAGAATGGCTGGAAATTCTTATAGGTGAGCGAGGAAGGAGGTGAACATCCTATTGTGTAACTGAAAAGGAAGCTCCTACTTCTGGCCCATCGTTTGGGCTCTGTGAAAACTGCAACCCTGTCTGAATGGCAGGTCATTTACGGTGATCACGGATCACAATCTTTTGAGTTGACTTCAAAGGGTGTCTAAGGAGAGTGGAAGTTTGCTGGGCTGGAGAATTACATTGCAGGAATTTGACTTCACAATTCAACACAAGAAAGACAGTGAGCATGGTAATGATGATGGACTCTCCTGACAGTGCATCCCTAATGAGCCAAAATCCTCAAGAAGTGCCAGGATTGTAGTGACTGCCACAGAGCCTTCATCTTGAGGGGGAGGTGTGATGGTGAGGGGGTAACCAGGCTCACTAATAAAGGTTAAGCGCATTTGATTACCTCTGATTTATGTTTTGGGGTTCGGGAGTGTCAGCTCTTGAGCTCAGTGATTGTATATGCATTGTGAATAACTACGCGACAATAAGGAATTTGTGTTTTTACCTTTCTAGGCGTGCTAACGAGAAGAGATTGCTAGGCTATGAGTTTCAAGGGGGGTTTTACAGAGAAAGTGTAGTCAGGGTCAAGAGTTGCTGGATACACCAAAAATGTACCCTGGCATCAGGTTGCATTCCAGAATACATATAGGCACATTGCACCGGCAAAATCTCCCCTTGAAAATGCTTGCGTGACTCACCGCTAGGATTCCCTACTTCAGCACAGACCAGAAAGGTAAATGGAAAATAGGGATGAGAGGTGTCCCTGGAATGGTTAAGGGGACTGTGACAGGGTGAAGTCAGCTACTAACAGTTATGCCTGGGAGACATACATCTGAGTGCTTCATCCAGAACTCAGATGGTTAACCCAGGAGGAATGGTTGGGTAATCAGGAGGAACCTGACAACCAGCATGATTAGATATAAGGAAGTATTTGCTTGTGAGCAGGTGGCTGCCTCATACTACAGAGCTCTCCTATACAGCTGCTATGCAGATGGACTTCCACCCCTCTTCCTAAAGTTACATAGTTACATAGTTACATAGTAGATGAGGTTGAAAAAAGACATACAGTAGGTCCATCAAGTTCAACCTATGCTAAATTTAGACAACAGATACTTTATCCTATATCTATACTTACTTATTGGTCCAGAGGAAGGCAAACAAAAAAACCCATTAAGGGGAAAACTTAATTCCTTCCTGACTTCAAGAATTGGCAATCGGATTAATCCCTGGATCAACATCCTTCCCATGTATACTTATTTGGTATATCCCTGTATACCTTTCCCATCTAAAAAGATGTCCAACCTTTTTTTTAACAACTCTATTGTATCTGCTATCACAGTCTCCATGGGCAATGAATTCCACATTGTAACTGCCCTTACTGTAAAGAACCTTTTCCTTAGTTGCTGGTGAAATTTCCTTTCCTCCAGCCTTAAGGGATGGCCCGAGTCCTTAGTACTGCCCGTGGGATGAATAGTTCTTTTGAAAGCTCCTTGTATTGTCCCTGAATATATTGGTATATATTTATCATATCCCCTCTTAGACGCCTCTTTTCTAATGTAAATAAATCTAATTTAGCTAGCCTCTCCTCATAAGTTAGATTGTCCATCCCCTTTATGAATTTGGTGGCTCTTCTCTGCACTCTCTCTAGTTCCATAATGTCTTTTCTTAGGATTGGTGCCCAAAATTGTACTCCATATTCAAGGTGTGGTCTTACTAATGCTTTGTAAAGGGGCATAATATGTTTACTTCCCTTCCATCCATTGCCCTTTTGATGCAAGATAAGATCTTGTATGATTTTGCAGCTAGTGCATGACATTAGGCACTATTGCTAAGCCTGCAGTCTACAAGCACTCCTAAATCCTTCTCCATCAAGGATTCCCCCAATATATCTCCATTTAATTTGTAAATCGCCTTTTAATTCTTGCATCCCAAATGCATAACCTTACATTTATCTGTATTAAACCTCATTTGCCATTTACCTGCCCACTTTTCCAGTCTCTCCAAGTCCTTCTGAAAATAAATTACATCCTGCTCTGATTCTATTACCTTACACAATTTAGTATCATCAGCAAAGATAGAGAGTATGCTCTCAATCCCAACCTCAAGGTCATTAATAAAAAGTTAAAAAGCAGGGGTCCCAGTACCGATCCCCGAGGTACTCCACTCACGACTTTAGCCCAACCTGAAAAAGTTCCATTTATGACAACCTTCTGTTGTCTGTCCTTTAACCAGTTTTCAATCCAGGTGCATATATTATTACTCCAATTTTCTTTATTTTGTACACCAACTTCTTGTGTGAAACCGTATCAAAAGCCTTTGCAAATCTAAGTAGACCACATCAACTGCATTACCCTGGTCTAAATTCCTACTTACCTCCTCAAAGAAACAAATAAGGTTAGTTTGGCAAGATCTATCCTTCATAAATCAATGCTGATTATTACTAATAATTTTGTTTTCCATTAGGTATTCCAGAATATTATCCCGTATTAAACCTTCAAGTAGTTTCCCTACTATTGAAGTCAGGCTTACAGTTCTGTAATTTCCCGGTTGTGATCTAGCTCCCTTTTTAAATATTGGCACCACATCTGCTTTACGCCAATCTTGTGGTACTGAGCCTGTGGAAATGGAGTCCTTGAATATTAAATATAATGGTTTGACTATTACTGATCTTTACTCCTTGAGAACTCTTGGATGTATGCCATCGGGGCCAGGTGCCTTATTTACTTTAATTTTTTCAAGTCGCTTATGTACTTCTTCCTCAGTTAACCAATTGTTCATTAATATGGAGGTTGTGGCTTCCTCCTGCAGCACTACTATTGAACTTGATTCTTCCCTGGTAAACACAGAGGCAACGAATTTGTTTAATACCTCAGCTTTTTCCTTATCTCCAATAATCTGCCTACCCTTCTAGCACTGAAAAGGGTCCTATATTTTCTTTTCTCATTTTTTTGTTATTAAGGTACTTAGAGAACTTTTTAGGGTTGACTTTACTTTCTATTGCAATCCTTTATTCATTATCCATTTTTGCTAATTTGATTGCCCTTTTGCAATTTTTGTTACATTCCTTATAATTCTGATACAATGTTTCCATCCTTTCTGACTTAAAGAATCTAAACGCCTTCCTCTTCTTGTCCATTTCCTCCCCTACCTGTTTATTTAGCCACATTGATTTTTTTATTATTAGTTGTATACTTATTACCCAAGGGTATACACTGATAAGTGTGCTTTTCTAACAATGTTTTAAAGACAGCCCATTTATCTTCTACATTTTTCCCTGCAAAAACATCATCCCATTGTACTGTCCCGGCTAAGCTCAGTCTAAAGCTTGCCGGGAGCTGGCCGGGATCGTAGCGGGCTAGCCGCAGGTCCGTTCTCCATTTAAAAACGGAGTTTCCCGCGCGGCGGCCGCTTCAATAGATAAGTGCTAATGGCACTTACTATTGAAAGCGCCCTAGGCGCGGGAAAACCGGCCGAAACCGGCCCGGTTTTGGCCGCAGACAGCGCGCGTGCTGCCCGCGCTATTTTAAAACTGCGGTGGCGGCCGCATTAGAGTCAGCTCGGCCGCCACTGTATTACTACTAGATTAGACCTCAGTTTATTAAAATCTGCCTTTCTAAAGTTTAAGGTCTTTGTTGAACCCAAGAAATCTATTTTTTGATAATTTATTTCAAATGAGACCATGTTATGATCACTGTGACCCAAATGTTCCACAAATTGAATATTTGTTATTACTTCTACATTGTTTGATATGACGAAATAATGGTTGGTTCCTCAATAATTTGGGTCATATAATTGTCTTTAAGCACCCCCAAAAACCTGTTTCCTTTTGTTGTAATGCTAATCTCATTGCCCCAGTCTATGTCTGGATCATTAAAATCCCCCATTATGCAAACATGACCCAGTTTTGATGCCTTTTCCATTTGCAAATGTATTTTAGCTTCCTCAAACTCACCGATATTTGGTGGTTTATAGCATATTCCCACAAACATTTCTTAATACTTTTACCTTTACTGCTAATTTCTATCCACAAAGTCTCTACATTTTCATCATTCACTCATAAACATCATCCCTTATAATAGGTTTTAGATTCGGTTTAACATATAAAAATACTCCACCTCCCCTTCTATTTGTTCGATCCTTCTGAAAAAGGGAATAACCCTCTAAATTAACTGTCCAGTCATGAGTTTCATCCCGCCATGTTTCAGTAATGCCTATGATATCATACTGCTCCCTTGCAGCTATTAATTCAAGCTCCCCCATTTTATCTGTCAGGCTTCTTGAATTAGCAAGCATGCATTTAAGTTTTTTTCCAGCCTGTACTATTATCTTATCTGCTCCATCCTTTCTGCGCCCACTTGGTTTAGTCTTTAAAAGTTTTATATTAGTATCTGTATTTACTATGGGTGTCTCACTGCTTGTCAAACATGCACTTGCCCCCATTCTACCTCCATACCACCTTGTATCCTCCTTTATTCCATTTAGTTCATTATCTGTTTCATTCCCATCCCCCCTCCATCCTAGTTTAAATTCTCCTCCAACTAAAGGAAAGTAAGACTTTGATATTGTTTCTTGAAATAGTGTGATCTATGTTGATAGGCTGGTAATGGGAATATCCCTCCAGTCCGGCAGATAGGGTCTGGGAAGTAAGCCCTTACAAAGGGATATGGGTTTTTTATTTTATGTTTTTGTATATTTTGCCTCCATTAAGGAACAGGCTGAATAAAGCCAAGATATAATTTTACCCTAAACGGTCTCCATTATATGAACCTCTGTACATGTCTCTTACATATGGTGTCAGAAGTGGGATGAGAGGTGGCCCTTGAAGTTAAAAGGGGCCTGTGAATTTTTTTGTGCTTTTTGCCTGCATAGTTCCAGCAAACAGTCTGAGCAACAGAACCAAAGAATCACATGCACCAGTGACCAGAATTAAAGGGCTACACGTTGAAAAAAAATTGAGATTTTTTTCTCTGTTCCTGGAGCAACAGGTCCAGCTAGCAGAGAAACAGGCCCAGCAAACAGAATGGCTGATTAAGCAGCAAGCAGCAAGCAGAAAACCGTGTTCAGCAAACAGAAAAGCTCCTCCAAATGCTGGCTCCAGGTCCAGCCCCAGTCAGACCAGAAATTACAAATAACCCACCAGTGATGCTGCCTAAAATGAAGCCAACCGAAGACCCAGAGGCATTCTCTTCACCTTGGATCACTGGGTAGCGAATCTGGCTCAGTCTGTGTTTCAGTCTGTGTTTCATGTTCTGTCTTTGGTTTTAAATATATTTGCCATGCTCAGTAGCACTCCTCTGTGACACTTATATGATTATATATATGTTGTGGTTATTTTGGGGGTTCAATATGAGCTTGTAGGTGTCCTGTATGTTTTACAATTCTTGTTCAGCTGGTCTTAGCTGATTGGAGGGTGGCTCCTCCTATCTAATTGAAGCTCACCCCCTCCCACATTTAAATGGTTAAAAGCTCACTCCATTTCATCTCCCACTCTCAGGGGAACTTGCTTGCTTGCAGTTTGATTGTGACAAATCTAATACAGAGTGCTTTTCCTGGTAATGTACAGGTTAATAAGAGCTTCAATCAGACTTAGAACTATGCAACTAATTTTGACAGATTTATTATAAATCATTCTTCCTGGTAATGCACAGAATTTATATCAGTGTTAGGTACCCTTGAGATGTTGTCTGCCGTGTATTGGCTCAAGGGCTTACAACACTTTGGCCAAAATGTTAAACTAAAAGACCATTTTATTTAATAGATTCTATACATATACTGTGTATTTAGGCACTGTACCGTGTACTGTGGATGTGCACTGAGCTCTGTCTGTGTTTCATGTTCTGTCTCTCGTTTTAAAAATAGTGAGACGGAAGAAATGATGACCAGATGGGAACTGAGCCTGAATATGGTCAGCTATAGAGTCGATAATCTGTTCTTGAATTTTTTTTATCCATGATTCCTGTACAAAAACGGACATAATGTCAGATTGTACATTCTTACGGTACATTTTTACCTTACCAAAATAGATAAACTGTGATTTACCGTCATATATTATTATGGACCCTGGTCCAAGTCTTGAAATAGCACCCCATACATGGACCTTGAGTTGGTGCTTGGGGCAAAGCTTCAGGGCTAGACAATTTATTTTGTAGAAGGCAAAAGTGGCAAATCTTTCTAGGACCACTGAAGTCTCGTCCAAAATTATTACATTGTGAAAAGTTTCCCCACTATCGATCCAGGCTTGCTCTTGCTCTACAGTCTTATTCTTGTTGGACTCACTTATCATTGGATATACTCTGTAATGAAAAGATAGAATAGTACAGGTACGGTAAAATTGCACATGTACATACTGAAAAAACACACTATTTCCTTATGCAATATTACAGAATAACACATTACTTGACATGTCTGTACTTCCAGACCAATTTGTGTATCATTCTCCTGATGCTGGTATCAGACATTGTCAGGTTATGATCCTGCTGCAGAACATCTTTAACTGCGGAGCCCATATTCTCATGCTGAAAGCCTTTGAAATAACTGTTCTGTGCATTGCTGCTTTAGAAAATAAATGAAAGGAATCACAGTTACTGTATGCGCAGTATTTATCATGTGCTGTACCGTTAACATTTATACCCTCTTTTTATACTTGTAATATTGAGTCGGGATACTGTGGAAAAAGGTGATCAAAATGGCATAGCCATAGATCACACACTCTGATCTCTATATGAAACTTCTGCTGTTTGTCCAGACACTGTATTGTTCTTAATCTTCTGCCATGGATCATCCCTGATTCTACGGATGCAATAAGTGGCTTATTGCTGCAGTCCCGAGCACGAGAAAGAGAAATGCAGCAGCTGACTGTGTGCCGAATACTTACTTACAGCCTTGAAGAAGAGTCTCTCGCGAAACGTGCGCTTCGGCTCTATTCTCTGATGTGCATGTTAAAGTGTGAATAAAAACACAAGTCTGAGTTTATATTTTGCAGAATGGCAAATAAGTTTATTGCTTGTGCGGTGCACATGCAGAGGAGAATTTAAAAATAAAACCCTCCCAAAGACATGGTAGCATACAGGCATTATTTATACACAAAATACTAAACCCACGCCTCCTCTAAAAGGTTGCGTGTCATCACTACGTAAACAAAATATGAACATGAACACATCGAGTTAATAATATTATTATGGGATGCCTAAATGAAATGATTCAGCAATATTCCTTATACAAGCCGGTGACTTTTACTCTACATACAGAACTCATGGCCCCCCCTCGGACAGTGCGTATCTGTCTCGTATTTTCATAACATTGGCACTGTGCTCTTCTTCTCAAGGTTTTGTCAGTTAGCTGCTTGGTTTATTCTCACTTGAAAGTTGAAAGCAAAAACCTCATTCAAAAACGTCCATCTCATAACCCGTTCACTCAGACAAAACCTAAGATGGATGCTGACTTAAAATGGTTGCATAGATCCCAGTGCTGTTATGTCAGACCTCCCCTTATTTCATATTCTCACTTTGTCACTCCCTCCTTTTTTATTCTTAAAAGATAGCTTTTGAGAATTAAGTTCATGATGATAGTCCAGGGATAACTCAGAGGACAAGGGTGCGTGCCCTTCACTGTCATAGTCTCGTAAGGCGCTGCAGCCAATATGTCTTTTGATGAATTGAATAACTGTGGTCGGCATCTTCTTTCTTCAAGGTACTGCTGTTTTCTGGCATCTGTAAAGAGTGGCATCCGAATGGGGGAGGGGGTCGCACCCCTGTGGATCATACCTTTGCAACACGTGACACACACATATAACAAGTAACACTCCCACACATCCAAGCATTCAAAAGTTTTTGCTCCAAGTGATCTAAGCCATTCACCTAACCCCAAGGGTGATAATCTGTCACTTCCCTTTGTAAACCTCTTTTGAATCTCTTGTATTTCATCTAGTTCATGCTGCACATTGCTACACTGATCTGGAAAAAAAACACAACATTGTTCCTCAATTAGGACACATACACTGGCGACACACTTTATTCGAGCTCGGCTAGTCCCACGAATTCGGGTATACCCGGGTGTATTGAGGTTTGTGACTGTTTTCTGCCCGAGTGCATTGAGGTATTTTCCAGACAGGGATTGAAGCATTTTATTCCCGCTGGCTGCAATACTGCACAGTATATATATATATACTGCATTACAATTCATGAATTTATGCCATCTATTAGACACGCGAAGCATTGCAGCCTATTAAATCCTAATCATTATCATTTAACAGATCAGCCGCCCGTCAGCCAGGCATGAACCCAGGCTGGGAAGGCAAACGCAACGGGGCTTGTCAGAGGTGAGGAGCGGCGCATTCCAGGTATCTGCCAGGTACATACTGGGTATTTGCTCAAATAAAGTGTGTCGGTGCAGTACCCCTCCTTTTGAAGCTAAAACATAGTCTAAAGCAATTCTTTTTTGTAAGGCCATAAGCCTAATCTGAACCTGTTCTTGGTTTAATGATGAAATTAAAAACTGCAAAATTAAGGCCACATCCTTCCTGTAAATTATTTTCTGACTAAACATACATTTTTACACAGGTTTCATTGGTTGGTGGAGACACTTGACCCATAAATTGATTCTTGTTCCTAGTGTGTGATACACCCTTTAAAGAGGTTCCCTTAAAAAATGGGAAAATACAGAAATTATACACATAATACTAAAAACCTTATTTTATGCAAGCAACCTTTCTTTGGATTAGCAGTTGCTAGATAAAGGAAATTGAATCTATCTCTATCATCATATACTTTCAGAATCATCACAACATTCTATTACTGAGAATTGAGGGGGTTTGGTATCTGTGGAAGCGAAATGCATGATCCTCACCCCTGCACGCATTGTATACATCATTCACTCAGAATATCAGAACAGACAATGTCTGCGATGGTCAACATGGCTGACTTATGATCCTTTCCTTGTGGCTGACACACGCTCCTGGGTGACCCCCTCCTTTCGGTGGAGGTGCAACACACTTCTGGATCAAAGTTTTGCTGCACATGACACATACATAGAGAGTGAAGAGTACTGCCAAAACACATACAAGAGCTTTCACAAGCCACGCTTCCAGGAAACCAATCCTCCCATCAAGGCTCAATTCTACATACAGCTTAATTTCTAACTTAACACACTCTAAAGAATAAAAATATTGAGTCTCTGAAAAAATTAAATGTTCTGATAAAACCTGGCCTTAGCCTGTTGTCTTATTTTCCTCGTTGGTTAACGGTTAGAGTTTTGACTCGGCAAGACGTTAACTTGCTGCGGCTGTGCTTTAGGTGACTCTGGTCTTTGGTGGAGCTGGAACGAGCTTTACGTGCTGTGGGTCCAGGAAAACGACTCTGCCGCTTTAATTGCTGTATTGGTGGTTACTTTAGGCCTTTTCACCTGGGATGAAAAGCATGCTTGCGCAGGAAATATGTGACTATTAACCCCATCTCGAGTAGGTGCACTTTCAACTTTGCCTAGAGAGACTCAAAAATTATATTAGTTGCATACAACTTATTGCTTTATTACCAATAACATGGTCCTTAATTCGTTCCTTTGGACTGCTGATAGTCATAAGTCATCCCATATGTGTCTCATAGGGAGATAATTTATACCTAGGACTAAATTCTTGTATCAATGTGTTTACTCCTGTCTTAGCATCCACATATAGACAGAGGTATTCCCTATTAATGTTCCTCAAATTAAAACTAAGTAGCCAATGTGAACCTGACTTTGATACAATCAAAGTTCGTGAAACTTTGGGGCCTCATCCCTTGCCAAACCACATGCTTCCATAATTAATTCTATCCTGTCTGCAGGCCATATCCCTAAGACCTGGGAAACTACCAGAGTTTGTCCCAATCTTCAAAAGTGGGGACAAAAAACATTGTCTCATACTACAGGCCAATCTCTCTTCTCCCAATACTATCCACTGTTATGGAAAAAATATTCACCCCCAATTAAGCAATTATTTTACCCCTACAAATTTCCTAGTCACTCCCTATCTGGCTTTTACCCCAAACACTCCACTGTAACTATTCTGCAAAAAAATTGAAATGCCTTGTATATAATGCATACCTTATTCACTTATGTACAGTAACTGCTTTTGCAACTATGTATCCCCTGTATTTAACCCTATACACAAGACACACCCACAAATGAGAGGTGACTCCCAAATTCATCCCTTCCTGGCAAACCCATTCTAGATTACACAGCAATTTTTGACAATAACCACTGCTTACAGACACCTTTGGAAAAAATAAATGGTTAATTCGTTATAACATACACCACATACAGTTAATAGACAAATGATTTTGTATAAGACTTCACACTAATGTCTTGCTTTATATAATCTCTTTGCACAGTGCTGAGCACACGGTCAGATTTATAATTCTAAAGACACTCTGCATATTCATTTGACTAAAGAAAAAATATTTTCTATAAGACTTGTTTCCGGGCAAAGAGCTATTTTGTTTCTGGGCGTTTCGCCAATTGACCCTGAAAAGATAAGATAACGGCACATCACGGCTTCTTCCTGAAAATAATTATAAGACTGAAACTTTCGCTTAAAGTTTAAATACATGGAGCTTTATCCAGAGCCCTAAGAACTACATTTTTTATGGCCTCTTAAAAATTAATCAACAGGCTTTTATATAGCTGAGGTTTATATAACTTCTTAACACACAAATAACTCCACCCGCTCATGCTATCTCCCTACACTCAGTTCTTTTTAATGCCTTCTGTTTGAACTTTCATAGTTTCACTGACTTCATTCACTATAAATTTATGCTATCTTGTTGCAATTCTGTCCTTTCTCAAGCTACACAAACCTATTTCTCTCCCTTAATCAACACTCACAAGTCTAACCCCACACTAACTCTTCTTTCATCTCACCTCAGGACTTTGCTGACTATTTTAAGCAAGAGGTTGAATCCATACACCAGAACATTCCCTCTTTTTCCTCCTATCCTACTTCGCTTCCTACTCTCTTCCTGCTTTCCTTGACTCTTTTTCCACTGTCTCAAAAGAGAATGTCACCATCACTGTGGATCTCCTCTCTCCCTCTAATCTGCTACATTTCCATTCTCCTTAAAACATGTAATAGTTATACCATGACTCAAAAATAGCAAGCTTGACCTGACCTGTCATTCTAACTACTGAACTTGTCTTGTATTCTCTTGCTTGCTCCATTGTCTCAACACCCATTCTCTCCTTAACCCTCTACAATCTGACTTCTGCACTGCTCCCTCCCTGGAGACAATTCTCACTACAATAACTGATGACCTATATGCTGCCCAAGACAGATGTCATTACACTCTGCTCCTATTACTCTCTGCAGCATTTGCCTCTGTGGACCACACTTTTCTCTTTTCTCTGTACACACTCTCTCTAGGTGACCTAATAACATCTCTTAGGTTTAAATATCACCACTATGCTGACAACACCCTCATTTATTTTTCAACCCTTGACCTTACACCTGCCATACAAACCGAAGTTTCTGAATGTCTCTCTGTTATCTCATCCTGGAAGGTCCTTTTTTTCCTTAAACTTAACATGGCAAAAACAAAGTTCCTCATACTTCCTCCCAAATCTGACCCTATTATCTCCTTCCACATTACTCTTGAATCTTCCATGCAGTAGCTCAAGCACGCTGCTTAGGGGTCATTCCCTCAACTCCTCTCTCATATTCTCCTCTTTCATTCAAAACATTTCTATAACTGTCGCTTTTTCCTCCACAATATCACAAAGATACACTTGTTCCTCTGTTGCTCAACTATTAAAAACTCTGATACAGACCCTCATGCTCTCCCCTCTTGATTACTGTAATTCCCTGCTATCCCAGCTTCCTGACTTTCACCTGTCTTCCCTACTATCTCTCCCAAATGCTGCTGCGAGAATCACTCTACTCTTTAAACTCTGATTCTGTGTTTCCCCTCCTGAAATTCCTCTCCTGGCTTCTAATCAAATCCTACTGTTTCTGTATGCTCTCCCTACCTACCAATTAGATTGTAAGCTCCTTAGAGCAGGGACTTCTCTTCCTACTGTTACTTTTATGTCTGGATCACTTATTTCATGACCTCTTACCTTTACCCTTTGCTACCTATATGATTACGACGTGCACCACTCCTGTGAAACGCTGTGCATATTACTGGCGTTGTTTACATAAAAACATACAATACAATATATACTTCAAACAATGCTTATGAGCTTTTACCCACATTTTTAAACACAAAATATTCCAAAACATATCCTTATCCCATAGAAATAAAATTGAAATGTGTTTTTACTCGTTAAACACAATACAGAACACACACAATACAAAAAACTTCTCTCACACACAGCCAAACAACATCACAAAAATAACAAACAAACAAAAGAAAGACATTTCTCCCCTATTACCCAACAATTTCACCCTGCAACTATATTAATAAAAGTTCCCTTCTCTTTCTTTATTCTCATAAATAACCTGATTTTAAAACTACTCTGATGCTCCGGAGCTTTTGAGTTAACTTTCGTATCTTAGCACATTCCTCGCACTGGAAAAAAAGGTGGGGGCACGCTCTGTGCTGCTGCGATTTTGATTCTCTTTCTTGCAGACATTTGATTTCATTGTGAGCAAAAAATATTCATGTTTTCGTACGTACTTGCAAGTTTTTGGATGGTGATTTGTGCACACAGGTGATACTTAGCATGGTTTATCTTTCACACAGGTAATCATTCAGGAAAAATTCATTAGGGTATCAAATCCATCTAGCCACTCTCCATTAAGGGCGCAACAATTTTACTTGCCGGCACCGAAACTTGAGTTTATATAAGGAAATGATTTATAACCACTTATTGCATGTGGGGAAATGGAAGGAAAAGCTAATACGTTCATAACTGATTTGTGCGGCGTCCGCCGCCGGGCTTGCCATGCATGACTTTTGCCACAAAAACCTCATAAAATCCAAAGATTTATACTGCCACAGACACACAGGGATTACTGAAAGTTAGAAGGTGCCACTATGAGCCCTTGCGTTAGCATTCTTACGAATAAGAAAACCGGTGCGGCTGCTCATAGGTTCACGCTTCCTTCTATAGTAATTTATTGCAAACAAACTTTTTTCATTGGGGTGGCATGTTTTTCACTGGGACTTGCATGTGTATTTTCATTGAACTTGCATGTATTTTTCATTGGCCAACAAAACATAATTATATTGTCTCTTCTTGTTCTCTGTATCCATTCTTTATTATTTCTGTCTGCAGACACACAACCTCTAACGGAATTTTTTTTAGAACTTTGGTTTCCCAGTATTCTCCTGTTACAGTAATCACATTTAATTGACCTGTACAATACACCTGATACAATAATCAGCGCAAGCTGATTACGTACAACTCTTTTGGCATGTTATTGTTCTGATTTTTTCAACATAACTATACCTAAGAAAACACTTAAATTACTTTAGCGGGTCCAACCCAGTCCTGATAAACCTTATACTTCTTTAACATGGATACAGATAAGACCTTCTAAACAGATATCCATAAATAAACTCACATGGTATGTTAATGACAAGACAGAGCAAATGTACAATCAGGGACCCTTCCTGCTCAGACAACAAAAATATTTATCACAACCCAGGACAGTCTGAAAAACAATCCCTTAAGCATACAAACACTCACCTTCATCACCAAAACACCAAAAAATTTAACGGGACTCTCACCTTAATCCCAATAAAACTTAACATCTATAACACTTTAAAATGGATACAGGAACAGACAAATAAACTTATTTGACACTGCTAGGTTAACCCGTCAACACAGATTGAGACACCCTTCAAAACACATCTCTCTACACATCACTCAAAACAACTTTTTAAACTCAGGCTTTCCTCAAAAGGTGCCTTTTACCTTGATTCTTACGAGCGCTCAGATTTGAGTGACCGAGGAGTGGTTTTTCCAGGTGCTCAGCTTCCAGTATTTCTGGGTTTCTTTTCTGGGCGCCATCTGTTAAAGTGTGAATAAAAACACAAGTCTGAGGTTATATTTTGCAGAATGGCAAATAAGTTTATTGCTTGTGCGGTGCACACGCAGAGGAGAGTTTAAAAATAAAACCCTCCCAAAGATATGGTAGCATACAGGCATTATTTATACACAAAATACTAAACCCACGCCCCCTCTACAAGGTTGCGTGTCGTCACTACGTAAACAAAATATGAACATGAACACATCGAGTTAATAATATTATTATGGGATGCCTAAATGAAATGATTCAGCAATATTCCTTATACAAGCCGGTGACTTTTACTCTACATACAGAAATCATGGCCCCCCCTCGGACAGTGCCTATCTGTCTCGTATTTTCATAACATTGGCACTGTGCTCTCGTCTCAAGGTTTGTCAGTAGCTGCTGGTTTATTCTCACTTGAAAGTTGAAAGCAAAACCTCATTCAAAAACGTCCATCTCATAACCCGTTCACTCAGACAAAACCTAGATGGTGTGACCTAAAAAGGGTTTGCATAGATCCCAGTGCTGTTATGTCAGACCTCCCCCTTACGTCATATTCTCACTTTGTCATGCACGTGCAGGGTCTGATAATCACCGCGCCTGACTGTCTCACACGGCGAGCTGGCATAGCTCCCTGCGCCTGCACGATACAGGTCTCAGATCATATCCCGACGGACACGCGAGACCTCCTCTTACAGTAGATAGCAAAAGGGAAAACTATCCTCCAAGTATTTATGTACCGCAGTCCAGGGCTGACAGTTTATTCACTGAGCTTATCCACTACCAGCTCTGAATGTGAATATTCTAAGCCCATTACAGGAATACATCTATGTGTTTACAGGGAGACTCTCTCCTTACAGAGGTTCATGTAAGCACCTTACCTCAAGGGCCTGTTCTACTTAGTACATCAAACTGTATATACTGTTGATCACTGTATCTGTCCCCCTACGGACTAGTTTCCATTTAACTGGTTAATTATATGTCTAACACTTATAATGGAACACAATAAGAGGGAATTCTACCTGATCACCTCTGACCTTATAGGGTTATTGTGGGTCACTCTTAGAGTATCTTACTAGATCTCACTTTGGGCCACTCTATTAGGAATTACACAGAGTTAACCCACCAATACAAGCTATCTATACCTCACCAGTGTATCTATGTGCGCATATTATATTATAAAAGCACTTTACTTATGTCTGAACTTGGTGGTTCGCGGTGTATTCCCTGAACCCAGAAGGTTACTTGAGGTCACATCTTTTCTAGTAGCGGCACTGACAGCCCAATACTCCCACTTAGATATCTGGTGGACTCAGATCAGTCTGATTCATCTCACCTACCATCTGGTCGTACTGTGGTACACTTGACACACTAGAAATAAAGTACCATAGACACCCACACCAGACTCTGGCAATCAAGTTTATTATTCATATATTGAATGGTACACCAGTACGTCTGTATATTGATCTACAGTGTATATCCACTTTGCTCACATGCAAGAGGATTCCCTTTTCTATCAATAAAGCTAACAGACCCTATCTAGGGAGTGCTGTTTAGTGTAGTTCATTTACTATTTTTACATCCACTACTTACTATAGGATCCTGAGCACACACGGTACTCAGTTATTAGATCCAATATACCTTCAGTTTGTCATTTTAACACCCATTTTATTTAGCTTTTTGTATGAATAAAGATTACATTTTAACTACTACACCAAACATCAGAGCGTGAGGCCTGAGTGCTTCACATGGGGTACTCCTCTTCTATATTTATTTCAACTATTGGATAGAATGGAAGGGATAGAGAGGGACATGGGCAGTTGCATGACAATATTGACAGAGACATTTCTGGGCTCTATTATTTGGTTGCTGTCCCTCCCCATGTATGTCTAACACAGGAGCAGGAGGGCGACTATTAGGAACAGCATCCACCACCTGCACCCTCTCCATGACTGGAATTGGCCTGCACGCTGCCAAGACAACGCACACCACCAGAGGAAAGCATCCTGCTAGAAACTCTACCCACACCCACTCACAGAGGCACACCTCTTCCACCACCACCCACTGAACCCAGAGGTGTAGAGCTCCCCAGAAGTTCCCCATACTATCTATCCTCACCCCGGGAAATAAGCACACCTGCTGCACCACCACCCGCAGCGCCTGGGAGAGTACAGCTTCAAATGCAACTCGATCCAGGCACAATCCAAGATATGATGCTAACTGATCTCCTGCAGAGCATACAGGAAAAATACTTTTCCAGAAGCAGGGCAAAAGTGACCATACCAGCCCTTTTCATTATGAAACATCATGTCAGTTATGAGCTGTATTGTGATTGGTTTTAAGTGGTTAATTATGATGGGCAAGAGAGTGCTTCCTTTGAATTTGCACAAAACTATTATGGACGAAATAAAACGTACTTTCATTATGACCTTGCTTCTTTTCCGAGCCATGAAAGACAAGATACTGTAAATGCCTTTTTAAGGCATAAAATGTGTCATCCCTGGAACACTTGTTTAATTAATTTCAAAGTAATAAAATAATAAAGCATGGGGAATGTTTTTCATAAAATAAAAAATTATTTGTTTTCTAAGGTGGTCAGAGTTTTCATTCTTTTAAGATGTTTTTACGCTTTACCAGTAATTTACACACACTTTCAGTAGTACTGAACATAAAGTACTACTGTCACTCACACTCAGCATAGCCGTTCTCATCATGCAACATACAGTACAGTTAATAAAGTGTTACTCACACTCTGCCTAGCCATTGTCATCATGCAACATACAGTAACATACAATGCAGCTAATGTAATGTTACTCACACTCAGCCTAGGCATTGTCATCATGTAACATACAGTACACATAGAGTGCCGCTACTGTAGTGTCACTCAGCACTAAGCTTAGCCATTGTCATCATGCAACATACAGTACACATCCAGTGCAGCTACTGTAGTGTCCCTCACACTCAGCCTAGCCATTTTCATCATGCAACATACAGTTACACATACAGTTTTTGCTTAAGCTGGAGGGACACAATAATTCGCGATCACCAACTTGAGTGACACAATAATTCGCGATCACCAACTTGAGTTTCTGCAAATTTGATTTTATCTCTCTCTCCCTCAATTTCACCAGCATATGGTGGGTGAAAAATATTTGCAGGAATGTTGCTGTCAAATTCAACAAAAAAACATTTACAAACCAGAGCCTCAAACGATAAGTCCAAGTAAATGTCCAAATGTATTAATAGAAGGATGATCTGGAGTCCTTAAAAGGTAGTTCAATCCAATACACTTTGTCCAGCTTGGGAGATCCGTGGATAACATGATATGTGAAATCAAACACAAAGAAAAATCATAGTGTATAATGCTAATTAAAAATTAACACACAAGCAACATTACTAAGGACAAACACACATAAAACTCCAACTACAAACAACATAAAACATAAAAACTAACACAAGCTGTATGAACAATTAAGCTAATTTATTACAAATATATGTATTAAAAAACAATAAGTTCCATAAAATGGAGATGGCGTGTTGCAGATGATCTGGTGGTAAAACTAGAATCCTACTTACAACACAGCAAGTACAGTATAAACAAGCGCGTTAGTCCGACTGTGGCAAACAGTTGCTGTTCTCTCCTCCGTCACCAGGAGACGTTTGCAGATCGTCCCAATATCACCACTACACTCGAACATGCGCAGTGTTTCAATCTTGGTGCAGATTTCCAGCTATTCTACAAGCAGCTGCCGTCCCCCGTCAAATGCACCCAGTGTTTTGGAACAACAGAGTTTTTGAAGGAAGTAATACATTGAGGGTTACCTCTCATTTTCAAGTATGTCCTGCGCATAGAGTTACAGTATGATGACAAAAACAGGTTTACAAATATAAAGTTACATTACGTGAACAGGTATATACTGTATATACAGCATAATGTCATACTCTGATTATTATTTTTTTAAATACCCATTTTTTTGTCAAACTAATGTGGTGTGGTCAAATGACCTATATGTGGCCACACAGCTGTACCTGTCCTTTATAAGTTGTTAACAACATTTGTTTGTTAACAACATTTGAAAGGCTATACGTTTCTGAAATAATTGATGTTGGGTTTTCATTGCACTATAAAAAAGATGCAGAAACCATTAATATATATATATATATATTTTAGAACCAATGAGGACATACAGAAAGGTATACTGCCACATTAACATAATATTCTGAAATGTAAACTGGCATTTCTCAAATATCTTAATTTGTATGTGAACTATCTTGCCTCCTTCCCTGTAACAAAAACCCTTTCTCAAACATCTAATGTAAATAATATGTTTAAAAAACAAACCAGTAGGAATTGGAATATATATTATTATTTAGTACTTTTAAACTTCATGGACCTTAGTATACATTCTTGGGACAAGAACAATAGGAGCAAGCAGTACAAATCTAAAATGAAGGTCAACCATCAAAGATGAAGCCAATTTAATATTTCATTAGTTGCAATACATACTAAAAGAGAATTAACAACAAAGATTGTTGGTAAGCTTGTTTGCTAAATGGGACAGATTAGTTAATAAAATAAGAGGTGAGCATATATATTTTACAAACACAATTAATTTGGAGTCATAAAAGTATGTGCATAATAGCTGGTGCAACATAGATCTTAGAAATTGCCTTTGAATGTTTATGACATGTCTCAATAAAGCTGAGCAATTAGCCAAATGTTCAGTGAAATAAGCCATTACAGCAATAAGGACTAAGCTAATGTCCCCTTATTTGCAGGCAAAAACAACAGGTTGAAAATATATTAGCCAAAATGAATATAAGCATATTGTAATCTGTACAGAGCAACCTATAAAGGACAAGTACAGCTGTGTGACCACATACTAGACATGGATCTGGCCCAATTACTGACAACAATACAGATGTAGTAAAACATACTCAGCAGCAAAGCAGCAACTGGAAAAGCATAAAGCTGTGGATCCAAAGACAGTGCTGCCATGACATCGCTGCAGAGGTTACCCATGATTCCGGACAGGAACCCCAACAGTGATCCTCCTCCAGACTAGGGCAGCTGCGGTAACTATCATGCAGCTTATGCTGCTGTCCCACTAACTACTACAGTGCACGCCGAGGCGTGCGCTGTACGATCAAGCCCCACCCCCCCTGTTACTCTGGTCCCAGTTCCTACCTTTTCGCGCACCTTTCCTCAGCAGTGCGCGACAGGTTTTCAGGCAGGCAGGGGAATGTGAGATTGGCATTCACGACGGAGGCGTGGCCACGCCGCCGCTGGCGGTTCAGCCAATGAGGGCGAACCAGCCGCGGGATGTCATGGCCACACCCCCGCAAACCCACAGCCACGCCCCCTCCCATCACAAATCTTTCTTAAATTTGCTGGCAGAGCCTTCTTTCTTTTGTTTCCTTCATAATTTACATTGTGGGTACAACGGCTGTACATCTCAAAACAGACGTGGTGTTTAAATATTGACAGGGCAAATTTATGGGCTGCACCAGCACTTCCAGTCTTGTATTTCTCCCAGGCGTGCTGGGTCAGGTCGGTCAAGATAATGTCCGGCAACGTTAAAATCCTGGGTGCTGGTGTACTTCTGGCAGCGGGCAAGGGTAGGCGGTCTGGGAGAATGCTTTCCTCCTGTTGTGGCCTTACCGGAGTTGTCATCTCATCCTCAAAGGCATACTGGTACAGACGATCTGGTGATGGATGGGGTGAGCGTGGGGGGCTTGGTGAGGGAAGCTTGAAGGTCACATCATGCAGGTCACCCTCCTGCTCCTGCCTCGGATATACTGGTACAGGGACAGGAACTCGCAGGAAACAATACATCCCCACAATCTTCCTTTTCATCTTCTCCATGTTCCTTTCCATCTTCTCCATGTTCCTTTCCATTTTCTTCATGCGCATATCCATATTCAACATGGTCTCCAAAAGAAGATCAACCTTTTGATCCGTGCTGTAGACAACTGAGTAGGTGGGTGGTGGAGGAGGTGACCAGGGGGTGGCAAGGAGAACAGCCTCAATGATGGGTTGTGGAGTAGGTCGGCATGGGGTTGACAGGAGAGCAGCCTCAATGATCGGTACTGGGACCCCTGCTTTTTAACTTGTTTATTAATGACCTTGAGTTTTGGGATCGAGAGCAAAGTCTCAATCTTTGCTGATGATACTAAATTGTGTAAGGTAATAGAATCAGAGCAGGATGTAATTTCTCTTCAGAGGACTTGGAGAGACTGGAAACGTGGGCAGGTAAATGGCAAATGAGGTTTAATACAGATAAATGTAAGGTTATGCATTTGGGATGCAAGAATAAAAAGGCGACTTACAAATTAAATTGAGACATATTGGGGGAATCCTTGATGGAGAAGGATTTAGGAGTGCTTGTAGACAGCAGGCTTAGCAATAGTGCCCAATGTCATGCAGTAGCTACAAAGGCAAACAAGATTTTATCTTGCATCAAACGGGCAATGGATGGAAGGGAAGTAAACATAATTATTCCCCTTTACAAAGCATTAGTAAGACCACACCTTGAATATGGAGTACAATTTTGGGCCCCAATCCTAAGAAAAGACATTATGGAACTAGAGAGAGTGCAGAGAAGAGCCACCAAATTCATAAAGGGGATGGACATTCTAACTTATGAGGAGAGGCTAGCTAAATTAGATTTATTTACATTAGAAAAGAGGCGTCTAAGAGGGGATATGATAAATATATACAAATATATTCAGGGACAATACAAGGAGCTTTCAAAAGAACTATTCCTCCCACGGGCAGTACAAAGGACTCGGGCCATCCCTTAAGGTTGGAGGAAAGGAAATTTCACCAGCAACAAAGAAAAGGGTACTTTACAGTAAGGGCAGTTAAAATGTGGAATTCATTACCCATGGAGACTGTGATGGCAGATACAATAGATTTGTTAAAAAAAGGTTGGACATCTTTATAGATGGGAAAGGTATACAGGGATATACCAAATAAGTATACATGGGAAGGATGTTGATCCAGGGATTAATCCGATTGCCAATTCTTGGAGTCAGGAAGGAATTAATTTTTCCCCTTAATGGGGTTTTTTGTTTGCCTTCCTCTGGATAAATAAGTAAGTATAGATATAGAATAAAGTATATGTTGTCTAAATTTAGCATAGTTTGAACTTGATGGACGTACGTCTTTTTTCAACCTCATCTACTATGTAACTATGTAACTATGTAACTATGTAACTATGTAACAGCCTCAATGATGGGTTGTGGAGTAGGTCGGCAGGGGGTTGACAGGAGAGCAGCCTCAATGATGGGTTGTGGAGCAGGTCGGCAGGGAGTTCACAGGAGTGCAGCAGCGTCGAGGATGGGTTGTGGAGCAGGTCGGCAGGGGGTTGACAGGAGAGCAGCAGCGTCGAGGATGGGTTGTGGAGCAGGTTAGCGGGGGGCTGCAAGGAGAGGATCGGGACTCCACTTGACTTGCACTGTGCTAAGGGCACCGAATTTCCTCTTCACAAAATGAGGCCCAGAGGTCCTAACCTTTGGAGCTTTCGGAACATTTTCTTTATTCTGCTTTGGTTTTCGCTTAGGTTTTGGCTGGGAAACAGCTTCCGCCTTTCGCTTGGCCGGCACGGCAGAAGAAAGCTTGTTCCTGCGTCCGTAGAATCGGGGGCGATCCATGGAAACAGAAGGACGAATGCACAATGCAGTATCTGGACAAGAGCAAGTTCAGAAAGAGATCAGTGTGTGAGAGTCTATGCAATTTGTCTCACCTTTTATTTGAAATTTTTCATGGGCATGGACACGAGGTGCAGGTGTTAAAAGTGGGCGTACTGTGTACTAATCCTGTCGAGTGACATTGAGGCACATTAAATTAAAGTATAAATATACCGGGGCGTGGCTTGGAGCCGAACCAAGATGGCTGTGTGATGCTGTAGCTCCACAAAGAGGGATCAAATATCTATATCCATCCTGGCCCATACTTCGCCAAATTAATTGATCTTATTCAAATCCGAATAGCCCAAGAAGCGCTGAATATTTCGAGGTCATAAACACACATATATGACATTATTTGGACATTTCATGAATAACCTGGTGATTTGAGGCCTATCAGGCAGAACAGCAAGTTGCAGCCCCAGAGCAGAGCTGCTTCAAGGATCGTGGCCCGGTATCCATTTCTCCCCTAGCTTCCCCTGCCAGGCTCACAGGGGGCAAGAGCTATCATAAGGGCAAACTCGCAGGAGGGAGAATTTGGTGAGTAGCCCGGAGACTATCAGCTTGAGGCAGCACGGGGCTTTGGACCGACTGGGTAGCATCCAAAATGGCCGCCATTGTCCTGTAACGGTGAGGGAGCTGAATTCTGGGCATACCTTCCCCCGACCGAGGGTCAATCGGAGAGCGCCTCTCTGTACCTCCCTCCACCTGTCAACTCCACTGTGAGGGGGAGAGACTGGCGCTATCGGAGGGGCATGCAGAGGTGGTGCGGGGCCCTGGTGCAGCTGCAGGCTGCCTAAGATGGCCACTTTGTTAAGGAGAGGGGCTGAGTGCCGGATTTACCTTCTCCTGGCTGGTGGCCATTCGGAGTGAGCCGTACCGTTCTACCCCCTGCCTACCTGCGCACCCTCCACTTCCCTCCGCCTTCCTGTGTCTGCGCGGTGAGGACTGAGCAGAGCTGCTGCCGGGATTGGAGCCGCCTGGCTCCCTGCATTCCAGTCTGCGTGTCGGCCAAATCCAAGATGGCCGCCGCAGGTCTGATTTAAAGACACGGCTCCCCAAAGTAAAATAAATAAATAAATAACCACAGAAAATAAAAAAAAGCAGCCTAAACCTAGCCAAGGGACTGTTGAGACAGTAGAATAACTTGCAAAAGCAGATTTACCAGACACTGCACTGCATACCACAACAAATTGGTTCCCTCAAATCAAGAGAGGCAGACTAGAGGAGCTGAGTGCTGCAGCTGGGGGTGGAAGGGGAGAGATCACCTTACCTCACCAAACTGCTGTTTGAATCATACAGCCACTGTGCAGAAAAGCCTCCTCTGATGCTGGAGCTCCCCAATGCATGGCTACTTAAGATTAAGAAATTAAGAAAAGCCTCAGTCATAGTCAGAGTTTATGCACGAGCCGGACGGGCTATTTAACAACACCACGAAACTTGACAGATAAAGAAACCAATGGAACTAGGAATATATCACTGGCGCTCACAACAAATATAATTAAAATAAAATAAATTTATAAAACCAGATGGTGTAATGGCAGATCCAAATGATGATCTTCGCAGGACGTGGTCAGATATGAAATATAAGGAAACAAAAACACATAGTGTAATACTGTAAACACTCAAAGACAAACTAACTGACAATGAATAACAATGTTGCTGAAACCACACAGATGACTGATTAAAAAACATTTAATATATCATAAAAGAAATATGACATAGATAACAATGATGAAAGTCCCACTAGTATCCTGCTTGTGGCTGAAGTACCCGCTTACCAGAAGATAGATGGCAAATAGCAGTGCATATTCAGAGAGTATCCCTCTCATACAACGCTGGTACAGCTCCTGCACTTCTCTGTAGCCGTGTAGAATCGGTTCCGCTTGGAGAACGTCTTTCCACGCTGTTACAGGGGCAGGGGGAGCAGTCTGTGTGCCTTGCCTCCGTCCTCCGTGGTTTGGACATGCGCAGAAGTGCCAGGCATCAGGAGAGTCTTAGCCACAGATTCACCAGCTCCTCGCGATAGCGTGGGGGGCTAATGGCAGCAAATTCAAAGATGCTCCAAAAGGAGAAACAGAACAGCAGGTGGAATAAGCAGTGATACGAGGGACACCCAACGCATTTCGGAAGCCTCTGCCTTCTTCCTCAGGGGTAGAAATGAATGAATAATGTCCCTGTGTGTCCGTGTATTTATAGTTAAAATTTAAAGGTATATTATACCATTATAAAAAGTCCCGGACATGCGCAGAAGAGAATTTCCCAAACCGCTTGATGTATCCACAACATGACATAACATAGCAACATAGACAACAATATAACTAAACATAGCAATATCATCAGTATAATACTACACTTAGACAAAATGGACCTCTAATAAAGTCACCAAACATGTAAATACTAGCATGACAATATCAGCTTATATTAAGAGAAAACACAGATCTCAAACATAAAGATCCTAGATCATTAACTTCAAAAATGGACAACATGCAATCTATAGTGACAAAGTGACTAATCACAATGACCAAACTAATTGCTAATATAAAAGATATAATGTGAAAAGTGAATAATAATACTTTATAAAGGAATACTAAAAGTCCTAAAATATATACAGAGGCGTCCGCCTTTAGTCTAAATCGGCTAGATCCGCGATGTTCAGATTATCCCGGTTATGTGCGGTTTTGTGTCGTTTTCGCCCGGAGTGAACTGCGTTATTTTCGCGCTCGTGATATTAGCATTTTATTCTCGCTGTCTGCAATACTGCAATGCCGTGTAAAAACTCAGGGGGCGTTTGCGAGCTGTCATCTTGGAAGTCTAATACCTTCGCGTTTCAACCTACGTCAGTACACAGTCTGTGTGTGCACGCGCAGTAATTGTAAATTTGCATATTTAAAGTATACAGTACATGTATTTGCAGTGCTGTTCTGCAGTACAGTACAGTTTGTCTCATTTGAAAATTGTTGAAACGCATAGGCGTGTACTGTACTGTAACTGTGTCACATTTCGGCATATACAGTGCTCTCCCCTCGCTCGGGATAATTAAATGCACTGCAGGGTATTTCAACTTATCTTCTGTGCAATGCAATACATCTATCCTACACCATTCCTTTGAACGTGTGTCTGGTTTCAATCACATTCCTGCTTGACAGCAGGAATTTACTGCGCATGTGCCTGTAACTTCGCCCACCACTGCTTGCTTGAGTGAGTGATTTTTTTTTTTTTATTGTAATTTTTTTTCTCCACAAGGCTGTAAAAACCATCTTACTGTATTACAATATTCAATCTGTGCTGTACAGTAGCTTTTGTCTGCGACCCTGTGCGTTTGACTGCACATGGTTGATTTGTGTGCTTTTTGCGTACTATATTTGGGGGTGTATTATTATGATGAACTGCCTTTTGAAATTAAAGTATGTCTTTAGCTTTGAACTTCATGCGCCTGTCTTTAATTTTTGGAATCTTGCCATTGTGTTTTGAATCCGTCCATAGCCGAGCTTGAAAGCCTCACTGCGCCTTCGTGTAATCCTTATTCAGATGGGAGCTATTTAGCTGCTTAGCTGCTTAGCTGCTTACTGCGCATGAGTCACCCAACCCCACCTCTCCACAGAGTCATTTGACAGACATCTGCACAGAGTCATTAATTTTCTGAAGTTAGTCATTTTGTTTTAAATCCGTCCCTAGCCGAGCGTCAATCGCCTCACTGCTCCTGCGTGTACTCTAAGCCTCTTTGAGATGGGAGCTACTGTAGCTGCTTTCTGCGCATGAGTCACCCAACCCCCCCCCCCCCCCTCTCCACAGAATCGTTAATTTTCTGAATCTTGCCATTGGGTTCTTAATCCGTCCATAGCCGAGCTTCAAAGCCTCACTGCACCTGCGTGTGATCCTTTTTCAGATGGGAGCTATTTAGCTGCTTAGCTGCTTACTGCGCATGAGTCACCCGACCCCCCCCTCTCCACAGAGTTGTTAATTTTCTGAATCTTGCCATTGTGTTCTTAATCCGTCCATAGCCGAGCTACAGTACAAAGCCTCACTGCGCCTGCGTGTAATTCTCTTTGAGACGGGAGCTTTGAGGCTTTGTTTACGGCAACGTTTTGGAAAATCCCTTCTCGAATTTGATTTGCACAGAGCATCACCTTGATATTATAATAATAATAATACCATGTTTTTGTATAGCACTGTTAGTTACAGTATACGTAGCGCTTTGCAGAGACATTTTGCAGGCACAGGTCCCTCCCTGTCCCGTGGAGCTCACAATCTACTGTATGTTTTTGGTGCCTGAGGCACAGGGAGATAAAGTGACATGCTTTTTATGAACTGTATTTGGGGGTTGTATTTGGGGGTTTATTGATCAAATTATTATGATGAACTGCCTTTTGAAATTACTGTACTCTACTATACAGTATGTAATTTCTTTGAACTGCAGCAAAACTAATCCTTCATTCCTCCCCCACGCACACACAAACTCTTTTCGACAGACACCTCCACAGAGTCATTCATTTTCTGAAGTTAGTCATTGTGTTTTTAATCCGTCCCTAGCCGAGCGTCAATCGCCTCACTGCGCCTGCGTGTACTCTAAGCATCTTTGAGATGGAAGCTAGCTGATTACTGCACATGACTCACCAAACCACCCAAACCCTTTGAGGCTTTGTTTATGGTAACACTTTGGAAAATCCCTTCTCGAATTTGAAATGTAAATCTGATGTGCACAGCATTGTGAGAATTGAGAGTAAAAAAACCAATTAACTGATTCATGTTGTTTTGTCATTCATTCTTATACTGTAGGGGTGAGGTGGGTGTGTGGTTGTTGTCAATGATTATGATTACCAGGAATGTGAATAAATATTTATTTTATTTAATCAGGAACAAAAAAATACAAATATAAAAATAATCATGAATAATACATAATGCAGTCTTTATTAAGTTCTTCTGGCAGATTGAAATTGGATAAACATTTAGAAAACATTTGTAAAACATGGAGAAACATGAATTATGCACATTTATAAGAATATTATTTAATAATATATATACTGCAATGTATAATATATATATATATATATATATATATATATATATATATATATATATATAGAGAGAGAGAGAGAGAGAGAGAGGAGAAAGAGAAAAGAGCGCACGCCCCATAGTGTATAACTGTATTTTTAATAAAGGGAGGAGAAGGGGGGGGGGGAGAAGAATCTCACTCACAAGGGTAAGCAAGTTAAAAGCATGTCGTGAATAAATCACCACCATCTGGTATCTTTACTTGTCTTTGCTTGTCTCTGATGTCAGTCTCTGGATAATGGACGATCCGTGATCATCAGGATAATATCCAAGCGTAGATGGAGTATACCGGCGTCGGGTTGGAGTCCTCAGAAGATCTCCTGGCTGTATGGCCTCTAGCTGTTACACACACGAACCGGCCTGTTCATGCGCAAGGTGTTGACGTAATGTCCGTGACGTAATGCGACTTCGCCCGAGAGTGACGAAACGCATCAGGGAGCGTCATTACGCATTACGTCACGGACATTACGTCACCACGTTGCGCATGAACAGGCCGGTTCGTGTGTGTAACAGCTAGAGGCCATACAGCCAGGAGATCTTCTGGGGACTCCAACCCGACGCCGGTATACTCCATCTACGCTTAAAGGACTGGTTTTTCACTTCCTTATTCATTATTCATTATTTTTATTTTATACATTTTTTATTTTTTGTCTCTTTTTGCACATATATGTACTGTGTTTATTTTAAGTTATTTTATTGATTATATGTTTATTGTTTATTGTATATTTTTTACGCAGGCACTGATATTAATCACATTGTCATTTGTATTAACACTATATAACTTATTTACCACAAATATACCCATTGAGGCACTGCTTTGTTCTTCGTTTGTTAGTTCATATCTATATATATATATCTATATATAGTATATATCTAGATCTAATCGTATATCTCTCCTCTCTTCTCTCTCTCTCCTCTCTCTCTCCTCCGTCTCTCTCTCCCTACTCCCGTCTCCCTCGATCCTCTTCTCTTTTTTTTTCCATCTTTATCTTGTTCCTCATTCCGTGTACAGTACATTAGTTAATTGAGAGGAGAGTTTTTGTGTACATCAATACTGCTGTTTATATACTGTACATTTGACTGTACAAAACAGATTAGACTGGACACAAAACCCCACCTCCCCCCAGGCCACCCTTTTTTCCTAAAACGACAAGAAAACAAAAAATGAGTGCAGTTATGTGCGTACTGTATTATGGCATTGTGTGATGTGTAGTACTACTGTAGATGGCTGGTGCTGCTTTATCTGAAAAGAAAAAATTTGAGCAGTTAGTAGGCAGTTACTGTAGTACTGTCAAACTAGTCTATACTGGAACTACAGTATACTCTGACTACTGTTAAATACTATGTACTGTAACCTGATGGCTGGTGCTGCTCTCTCTGTAAAGAAAAAAACTGTAACTACTGTATACTCTGACTATTGGGAAAGAAAAAATCTGTGCCATACTTACCTGTATCATACTGTACTTACAATACTACAGCACAGTACTACTTTACTCATGCTTGCCCATTACGCGCGATGACAATGGGCAACACAGTGGCAATATGGTCTATATATTTATTGTAGCGTTCCAGGGTGAGTACATTGCTCATTATGCCTTTCAACAACTCATCCTTTTTGGAGGGTTTCGCCACTTTCCGGATATGGTCCTTCAGCTGATGCCAGACCATTTCGATCGGATTGAAGTCTGGTGATCTGTCATTGGAATAAAAGGACAATTAGTTTAAGAGATACAGTACACAGTAAAAACAGTGGGGAAAAAAATGAGACACGGTCTACTGCATTTACTCCGCTGGCGTCTTCAACCAGTTGATACCGCGCTCAAGGATATGCGCTGTTGACGCGGTGTGCTTCGGATCGTTGTCCTGGTGGAACCAGTGACCATTGGGGAACTCGCATGTGATATATTGCACTATCTCAGGGACAATGTTGTCTTGGAAGAAAGCTCAGCACCGCGGTCCCGTCTCGTTTGTGGTGAGCACATCCTAACATGTTAAATACTGTGTACTGTAACTTGATGGCTGGTGCTGCTCTATCTGTAAAGAAAAAACTGTAACTACTGTATACTCTGACTATTGGGAAAGAAAAATTATGTGCCATACTTACCTGTATCATACTGTACTTACAATACTACAGCACAGTACTACTTTCCTGATGCTTGCCCATTACGCGCGATGACAATGGGCAAGACAGTGGCAAATGGTCTATATATTTATTGCAGCGTTCCATGTGAGTACATCGTTCCAAAAACTCATTATGCCTTTCAACAACTCGTCCTTTTTGGAGGGTTTTGCCACTTTCCAGATATGGTCCTTCAGCTGATGCCATACCATTTCGATCGGATTGAAGTCTGGCGATCTGTCATTGGAAAAAAAGGACAATTAGTTTAAGAGATATAGTACACAGTAAAAACAGTGGGTTAAAAAATGAGACACGGTCTACTGCACTTACTCCGCTGGCGTCTTCACCCAGTTGATACCGCGCTCAAGGATATGCGCTGTTGACGCAGTGTGTTTTGGATCGTTGTCCTGGGTAGAAGCGGTGACCATTGGGGAACTCGCGTGTGATATATTGCACTATCTCAGGTACAATGTTGTCTTGTAAGAAAGCTTTATTCATTATTCCTATAGCAAGAAAAGAAAAGTGCTCAAAAAACTGCACAATAGTACAGTACAGTGCATACAGTAAGGTAACACTAGTAAAGTACAGTGCATAAGGCTACATTATATTTGGTATATTTTACCTTCAAAGATGACAATGCATCCTGGTCCACGCCTAGAGATGGCACCCCACACATGCAGCTTCACGGGGTGTTTTGGCCGCGGCTTCAAAGATATGCGGCTTTTTTTGTGGAATGCAAAGCTTGCAAATCTCTCCAGCGACACAGTAGACTCATCAGTGAAGATGCAATCCTGGAAAGTCTAACCACTGCCGATCCATGCCTGGTCCTGGACCACTCTTTTGATTTTGTTTGCGTCCCGTATCATGGGGTACGCTCTGTAATGACAAGGAATAAATAATTTTAGCGGTACAGTACAGTTTCCTAAACAACACTTTTACCTCCTGTACTGTCCAGTACTAACCTCACACATCCATATTTCCATCCAATGCTGCGTCTCATCTTCTTTATGCTGCTCTCAGATACAGTCAGATTGTGCTTTTCCTGCAGAGTGTTTTTGACCCTTAATGCACTCTTCTCATCATTCTCCTCACTTATTTTGTCCACCAGAAGAGTTGTCTCCCTACAATGTAAAGAAAATATATTGTTTTATTAATATGCAGCAATATAAAATTTATATATAAATATAAATATACAAAATATGTATACTGTTGTACTATATATTGTATATACAAAATATATATACTGTTGTAATATAAATATAAATATACAAAATATATCTACTGTACTGATATAAATATAAATATACAAAATATATATAATGTTGTAATATAAATATACAAAATATATATACTTTTGTATTATAAATATAAATATACAAAATATATATACTGTTGTAATATAAATATAAATATACAAAATATATATACTGTTGCAATATAAATATACAAAATATATATACTGTTGTAATATAAATATAAATATACAAATGTATTTATACAGAAATGTTTTAACTTGCTGTCCACACACACAGGACATGCACAATTCCAGTCCCTGGGGGCCGCAAACAGGCACGGTTTTCAAAGGTTACCCTGAAAACCCACCCTGTTTGCTGCCCTCAAGGACTGTACTGGTGCAGACTGTTTTGCCCACCATCCCACTGTCCAGTATATGTTGTGACTTGTCGTTCTTTAATAAAGGAGATGTTGCGTTTTGCTTATTTTATGAATAAAGAATTTGTTTTTAAAACATGTGACTGTAAACCATACTGACTGACATAAATGTTTTCACAACTGTAGCAGTAAACCATACACCTGTTGATGTTTTGAATTGCTGTGCACTTAAAATGTTTCTACATTGTACAGTATTTGTAAATACATGTTTTTGTACTTACTCCACCAATAAAAGAACATGTTGATTTGTTTTACATTGTTCCATTTGCTCCTTTGCTACTGTAACAAAATACAGTGTTTCTAGAATGTCGAGGCATACTGCACTGTATACTGTAGGCATGCTCAGTATAAGAGTATTAAAAAAAATAGAAGACACAAACTGTACTGTACTGTATGTACTGGCACTGTATACTGTAGAAGACACATAGGGGCCTATGCAGAGAGCAGCGAATTTTAAAATTGGCGAATTTATTAAAAAGTAGCTTTTTTGGAGAGTTTTATTCTCCATATGCAGAAAAGTGCGAATTCTGCTATGTTTAACATGGATGCGTGTGGCGAGTTTAAATTGGCGAGATGCGCGCTTCAGAAACGTGTAAAAACAAATTCGCGCCTTTTTTTTCCCTTTGCAATGGCCGCGAGCGGCAGCTTCTTGCCAGTTTTTTCTGGCGAGGCAAAAAGGAGACAATCGCGCCATTTTATTGGCGCGAACAGCCGCTAGATGCCGTTCGCGCCTCTCTGCATACGGATATTTTTAAAACTGGCGAGATTGAGGTTCTCGCCAGCCGCGAGGCGAGTTTTACAAATAGAAAAGAAAAATTGGCGCGTTTTTCGGAACTCGCCATTTTCTGCTGCTTTCTGCGCGATTTTCTCCAAAAAATGGCGAATTTCGAAATAGCGCTGCTCTCTGCATAGGCCCCATAATGTATGTGATACATGTAGAATAAATGCATAGTTTTTATTTTTTCGGGTTTATTACACAGTATACTGTACTGTACTGTATATAAAAAAGTATTGTACAGTATACGGTACGGCCGGAAAACATCAGCATACTGTTACAGGTACAGTATTCTATCCTAATAAATAACAACGGCAACTAAACTGTAGACTCCGGTACGTGGGTTTTTAAATCCAATTCAGCAATGTGCAGGCATTGTTACACAAAGCGATATTATCCATCGAAATCCCTCCATTAGCCGTTTTCTTTTCTGAGGAAAAACAAAAAGAAAAGTTTTACTGTAATGGTCAGCCCTCTAAAGAAGTTCCCAGCCAGTCCCACCAATAATTTTCTCGGGGGGCGTCTCCTGTTCACATGCGCATGCGCCTACCGTCGATGTAGTGACACGCATACTGTATGTGTTTCAAGAAGGTTCCAATGCGCATGCACCTAGCGTTCCACCAATTGTTTAGTATCTGCAGTACAGTACTGTAGAAGCCGCTCAGCCAATGATATTGCTTACAGGAGAATCGCTTTACTTTTGAATCGCACCGATATTGATACTGTATTGTCAAAATAAAAAAAAAAACAGAAAATAATACGGCAACAATACTCACCATAGAATTTCCCATTCAGCTGGCGCCGGCGCCGGTCCACTGCCAGTCCAGTGTTCTTCATCATCCACGTCGATAGTTTGCAGCGGGACTAGTCCACCTGTAGTCAGCTGATGAGGCTGGAAATTGCTTAGGTACATGCAAGCTTGATCGAAAAGGCACGCAAAATCCGGCTCAGGCTCAGGGTTGTCACTGACGGCGGGACCGTCATTGGAAGCCGGTGCTGGTTCATTGCTTGGCATTGACTGTCGTTTCTTAGTTGGTTTTAACACGACCCTTCGTCTTTTGCCGTCATCATGATCATAGATACAGGAAAAAGCCGGTTATACACACCAATACCCTCTAACAAATTGTGGCTCAATACGATAAAAACAGGGATCGCTACATAACCTTTTCCTTATTGCACGCTTCCACGTATGAGGAGTTGGCAAAAATTTGTAAAAGTCATAGTTTTCGATAAAATACTGATAAATTTGAACAACTGTTGCCATCTTATCCTCTGTTACATTAATCGCGGTCCATATCAAATACTCGTAACTTCTGTCGGGTTTTTGGAAAGCGGGCTGCACTTGAACACTCATGGCGGGCGGGTCTCTGGAGAATACTGTAACCGAAACTGGTCTTTGTATTTCTTTAATATGAAAAGCCTAAATTGATACATTTTTGCAACCTCTTCCTTCAGTCTCAAGGCCAAGTTACAATAGCACACTGTGGTATCTTTTTTAAATGAAACACCTGCAAGTCGACACATTACTGAAGCGCATGCGCATTACAATTCATGAATATCTGCCATTTGGCGGACACGCGAAGAATTGCAACCTATTAAATCCGAACCATTCTCAATAAACGCATCAACCGCGCGTCAGCCGCGCATGACCCGTGGCTGGGAACGCAAAATGAACGCGGCATGTGCCAGGTGAAGAGCGTCGCATTCCAGGAAAAAGCCAGGGAAAAACCGGCGATTTGTTAGTATAAAAGCTGCCGCAGCAGTATATAGAATACCTAAATAGTTAATTACAGGTGTCAAACTTTATATATTACAGTGAACTTCGGTGGGTATTTTAATAAGTGATAATAAGTGACAGATATGTGTAAAATGTATATAGTAATTAGTGATTATAATAATTATGTGTAAAGTTTATATAATGAATATATAATGATTATTAAGTGTATAAAAGGTGTAAATATCAGATACTAATATAAACAAAAAATGGTCATTGGGAATGACATTTATTTGTCTAGCAGAAAAGATTTAAGATCGAACTCAACATTAAGGCCCTGTGGTGCTAATGTGCAGAGTTCGTAAATCCAAAAGGATTCTCGTCTCCCCAAAGAAAAGCCTCAGTCATAGTCAGAGCTTACGCACGAGCCGGCCGGGCTATTTAACAACACCACAAAACTTGACAGATAAAGAAACCAAAGCTAATAACTAAATCCCACCTGCACTGCTATAGCTGGCGGGGCCTGTCCCTGAGCACCCTACGTCAGAGTAACTAACACTAATATGTTCCTCGGGGGTGCGGACGTGGCGCAGTCCACAGTGGCCGCCTGAAGTGGGCTCCATGAGGCGGCAGGCATACCAAAGCATCTAACAAAACAATAGAAGTAGGAAACGCATAGATTGGAGGCGTTGGATCTAGTACGTTCAAAAAATTGCTCCGAAAAAGCCAACTCCGCAGGACTTCTTCAAGACAAAAGAGAAAAGCAAATCGGGCCGATCAGAAAGCAGAGCGACATCCCCCGCTCAGTCAGATGCAGAACCCGAGCCTGAACCTGAGGTTGGTAACCAAACTTCAACTAAAAAAGACATAGAGAATCTATACGTCAGCCTAAAACCCTACTCCAACAAGAGCTGCAAAGTGCACTCGAAGATCTCAGATCAGAGGTCAGCTCCATAGGAGAGCGCACAGACACGTTGGAACATAAAGTGGATGAAGTCATTCACAATCAGACATCAATGGATATGGAGATCCTCGCCCTACGATCCAGAATGGCTGACGTGGAAGAGAAACAGGAGGATCAAGAAAATAGGGCAAGAAGAAACAACCTCAGGTTCAAAAACATTCCAGAGATGGTCACAGACCTGGAAAAAGCAACAACTGAGTGGCTACGGACCCTCCTCCCGGAAATGCCCCCAGCAACACTGATCCTTGACAGGGCACAGAGCTAGAGATGTAGTGGTGAGGCTTCACTACTTTAAAACTAAAGAAGCAGTTCTTACCCTGGCACGGGAAAAAGGAGGGCTGAAATGGGGAGATGTGACGATAGACGTGTACAATGATCTGGCACCATCAACGCTGATGAAGAGGATGGCCCTGAAACATATCACAAAAGTCCTGAGAGACAATGAAATTCGATACAAGTGGGGGTTTCCATTCCGCCTTATCGCCACCAGAAATGGAACGCAAGCCTACATGAGAGTTCCAGAGGAGGGAGTGGACTTCCTAGAAAGATTGGGATTGCAACCACCAGACTCCATGACCAGAGAAGAACGCAGACCGCCTCCCGTCAGACCCATATGGAAAGAAGTGGGCGGAGGAGCCACTCCACATAGAGGAAATCCAAAGAAACCCCAGAACTCTTAGTTCTATGAAAAACCTGCTACAACAGAGAAGACTCGAAAAACCCGATACAAGGAGCTATGCCAAAAATGATTGAATGTGATGTGTTACTTAGACCCAGATAAGGAATAACAGGAGGTCACCACCATTCCCCCCCATAGATGAACGGGTAATCCAAAGGTTAGAATTACTGTTGCCAGTATGCCGAAAAAAAGAAGTTAAGCAAAAATACATAAATAAAAAATAAATAAATAAAATAAAAAATTGAGGGGGGGGGTAGACAAGACAGCTTAATGTATGTTTTCAGCTGTTGAATTATGCTTGTTCAATATAGAGTTGATCACAATGTCGCAGATCTACGCATTTGGCTTGGGAGGTCTACTATAACATATAAAAAAAAGGGATAGAAATGTTAAATGCTAAAAAAAAAAAGTTTATTTGTTGAGCGGGCCCGCCGCCTGGGACCGCAGTACGGTCCGTACACACCCAAGGTTATGGGTGTGGGATTAGCGCTACTGCGCAATCGCAGAGAAAGATCGTTCACGATTGGTGAACAAACAAATCCAGGCTATGTTAGTCACCTGAATTATCCTATATATGTTGTTTTATTTTTGATGTTTACATGTTTAAATGTTTTCATTGCTACAAGATGTGCAAGAATACCCTCCAGGCCGCCACTCAAGGGAAACCAGAAAACGAATCCACTAGAGAAGAAGACCTCACACCCAGGTAAATGCAAATGACACTAACATTAATATCTCATAACACCAAGGGACTGAATAATGTGGTCAAAAGGAAGCTAGCAATGACAGAATATAAAAGACTATCAGGGGACATAAAATTCCTACAAGAAACGCACTTCACTGCGAGCTCTACATTTTGGGACAAATTCTACCCCCGGGTATACACAGCATCCGCAAAGGAAGAAAAAAAATAGGGGGGTGGCCATACTCCTAGCAAGGAACTCTCCATTTAGGGTAGACAAGATAAGAAGGGACCCAGAGGGACGATACCTAATACTCACAGGGAACATAGAAGATACACAAATAACTCTAGTTAATGTGTTTGCACCAAATGAAAATAAGAGAATATTTTTCGCAAAATTGTTCCGATTGCTGGGTACAACCTTTCCGGGGTCGCATAGTCTTGGCGGGAGATTTGAATATAGCCTTAAATGAAAAACAAGACAGATCTAAACCTGCGCTAGCTAAGACTCTGGCTGCCCAAAAGAGGGAGAGAAAAACGCTAAGAGAGGGACTTAAAGAGTTTGATTTAAGGGATGCATGGAAGAAGATGAATCCGCAGAAAAGGGACTTCTCTTTCTATTCAGCACCCCACAAAGTATATACAAGGATAGACTACATATTTGTAGACTCTCTACTGATCCCAAAAATTACAAAGGCCACAATACACCCTATTACCAGGTCAGACCATGGTCCAGTTGAAGTGCACATTGAAGACATGCATAAGAAACCAAGTAAAGGGACATGGAGATTAAAGGAGTCTCTACTAAAGTTGCCAGAGGTCATAGCTGTGATCAGTGACGAGGCAACCAAATACTTCCAAATAAATGAAGGTAGCGTGGACTCACCTTATATCCTATGGGAGGCCCATAAGGCTTTGGTGAGGAGGAAAACTTATCAGTGTCGCAATGCATAGAAAGAGGGAGAGACAGAAACAAACCGCAATTCTGCAAGAAAAGATAAAGACCCTAGAAGAGGCACATAAAGCAAATCACAGTATAGCAACTGAGACGGAACTGCGGGACCTAAGAGGGAAATTAAATCTATTACTGATTGACAAAGCTGAAAAGGCCATAGCATGGACAAAACAAAAATTCTATGAGAAGGCCAATAAGGCTGACACAATGTTGGCCACAAGATTGAGGAATGATAGAATGCAATCTAGAATACATAGCATTAGAAGAAAAGATGGGGTGTGTACAACAAACCCACAGATTATAGCAAATGAATTCACCACATTTTACAAAGAGCTATACAATGGAGATAAAGTAGATAAAGGGAACACCACCAAGGAAAAACAGAGAGCATTCCTCGGAAAAATGAATTTGCCTAAACTCACAGTACAGGATATAACAACACTATCCCAGCCAATAACCTCGACAGAGATACTAGAAACAATAAAGGGGTTGAAAAATTCCAAGGCCCCGGGTCCAGATGGCCTGTCCAACATATACTATAAAAAACTAGCCCAAATATTAGTTCCACAATTATTAAAGATATTTAATAAAGCTCTTGAGGGAGAACAGTTTCCACAAACAATGCTGGAATAAAAAATAATATTAATACATAAAGAGGGAAAAGACCCCACCCAATGCTAAAAGCTATAGACCGATATCCCTGATCAATAATGATCTCAAATATTTTCCAAAATATTAGCCACTAAATTGAATAAGTATCTTCCGCAACTGGTAGACGCAGATCAGGCAGGATTTATACGAGGGCGACAGGCAGTGGATAATACACGAAGAACAATTGACTTAATCCAAATGGCTAAACACAATAAAACGCCTTCGATGCTACTATCTTTAGACGCTGAAAAAGCTTTTGATCGTATTGATTGGGGATATATGTTTGAGACACTTCGGGCATTTGGAGTGAAAGGCAAATTTATGAAAGCTATTACATCACTATATGGAGAACCTACAGCTAAAGTATCATATATTAATATGCAGGCTGAGAAAATCCACATCAGAAATGGTACAAGACAAGGCTGCCCTATGTCACCCTTAATGTTCGCATTGGCGATAGAATCGCTAGCAGCCCAAATCAGGGCGAACGCAGATATCGGGGGGACTAAGGTAAAACAAAAAGAATACAAGCTGGCATTGTTCGCCGATGATATATTATTAACAATCTCAAAACCCTTCACCTCACTCCCAAATCTATTTAGTAACCTGTCAGAGTTCCAGAGATTATCAGGGTTTAAAATAAATAATGAAAAATCCGAAGCCCTAAATATAAACCTCCCTCAGGAACAACTAAAGTTAATAAAAATAAACTTTGATTTCGCGTGGAAGACACAGGCCATAAAATACTTGGGAATCTGGTTGACCAACACAACTGATACTATATATGAGACAAACTACCCAGCACTAATAAAAACACTGAACAAAGACTTAGAAGAATGGTCCAGGTATCAGATATCATGGATAGGCAGAGTTAACGCTATTAAAATGAACTTACTACCAAGATTCTCCAAATCTGAAAAACACATAATGGAAGTGCCCTAAAAACACATGAGTTAAGGATGGGGAGGGGTGGGGAAGGAAAAAAAAAACACATATCCCCTGAGGAAACCTTGGTGTGATATGTTTTGTATCTAAAATGAGGAGGAGGGCTGGAGGGTATTTGGTACTCAATAGTACACAGAGGTACGTGTGCCTATTTACTGATCTGTTAGCATTACTGTTATGGTACACAAACAAGTGGAAAACTGTTGCTAAAGTAATGACACCCTTTTTTGTCTTTTCCTTTTCCCTCTCCCAGTCTTTTTAAGTAAAATTATTGTACTAGTTATTTTGAAAGCTGTCCCAACAGTGATGTCATTATTGTCTCCCCACTAAAAGATGTTATATGTCTGATACAAAGCAATGTAAATCAAAAGTAACATCCTCCCTTTTTATGTTCTGTACCCCACTCCCTATTGGTCTTAACAAAAAATGCAAATAAAGAACAAGTTTACAAAAAAAAGTATAAATACACCATCCATTTTGTGTATTCAATGCACATTCAATACACATCGAATTCACATCGAATTGCTCTGTGCGATGCCAAAGAAAAGGATTTCAAAAGATCTCAGCTTGAGAATAAAGGATATGTACCAGAATGGACACAGCATTTTATAGATCCAACGCTGGTTACTTGCTTTGGGCTTCGTTTTGGCAAAAAGCACTATTAGTTATCATGCGCATGGGAAGGCCAAAAAGGTCATAAGAAATCCGACCGTCACTACTGAGTAAGTACAGCATTACTGTACTACAGTACAGTAGTACTTCTTGTCCTCCATACTGTAACTCTAACAATGTCTTGTACTTTTCTGTATGCCTGTGTTTGCCTGTGTGTTCTGAATGCCTGTGGTAACTAATAATCCTGCATTTACTGTACCCACACACCCACAAAGCATCAACAGTACAGTACTGTATGTCACCAGCTTTTATGCCAGTGATTGGGTGGTACAGTAGGAGTGACTGAGTGGGTGACAGTGCAGTTTATTGGGAGGCTTTATTTGAGGGAGGGATGCTTAATTTGCCAAATGTAACAAATTGTCTGTTTTTCTATACACTGTAGGGCGACAACACTTCTAGTGGACCAAATGTAACGCTGCGCTCACCACGGACAAGGAGGGACCCCGGAACTGAGGTGGAAAGGGTAATACTTGCACCCACAGCTGCGGTGAAATGCCTGGAAGGTGGATAGTAGGCGTCCGGAACTGCATGGGAGAAATGATAAGAGTACAGATACTCGCCGGATAATTGGGAAGTTCCAGTAGAATAGTCGGTGCAGAGAGCCTTGGGTTTGGAGCCGGGAGGTAGGTAGGAATCCGTAAGCCGAGGTGGAGGGTTGGAGAGTTCAGGAGGTCAGAGGGCAAGCCAGAGGTCGACATCCAGAGCGGGTCCACAGTCAAGCCGGTTCGGTAAACAGAAGATCACTAGAAGAGACAGAGACAAAAGCACTAAGGCAGGCATGAACGTGGGTAACGCAGGTCACACAAAGCTATGCTCAGCCAAAGAAGGAATGGCTGAGCAGTGTATAAATGTGAATCATAGCCTAATAGGAAAAGGGGGAGGGATGGAGGAGCGGCCCCATGGGAGGCAGGGATAGGTAGAAGATGTGTCACAGCTGATGCGTTGACGCGAGGCTTGTGAGCGGTGCACGCGCATCAGGCATGTGCACCGCATGGGAGAGGTGCACACGGCCTGGGCAGGGGACGGGAGCTCCTCCCGCGGAAGGACTGAAGAGTCCGTGTGTGTGCGCGCGCATGCGCGCATCCTGTGACAGCCGCAGGGACCGGAGAGGAAGGAGGAGGGTCCTGCTCGCGGCGATGAGACTGTGGAGCCGGGACCGGAGAGCGCTGGGTGAGTTGCGGCGTGGGGGGAACCCTCTTTGGGAGAGGTGTTCCCCGGGGTCTTACAATAAACCCCCTGGAGGAGCGGCCTCAGGACAACTCCAATATGGCTTTTGGGGAAATTTGGAATGGAAGAGTCTCAGCAATCTGGGGGCATGTATTTGGTGGTAGGGTACCCAAGACCTTTCTTCTGGGCCAAAGCCCTTCCAGTGAACCAGATACTGCACCGAACCCCTCGTTTTCCTGGAATCGAGGATAGACTGAACCTCAAACTCCTCCTGACCCTGAACTATGACTGGTTTAGGACAAGCTGGTGTCTTGTGGAACCGTGGGATTTGGGACACGGATTTTAGCAGGGATAGATGGAATACAGAGGGTATTCTCATGGATGGGGGAAGTTCCAGGCGATATGCCACAGGATTGAGTTGTTCCACCACTGAGAATGGACCCAAGTACCTGGGGGCCAGTTTGAGGCTAGGGGTCTTCATTTTAATGTTCCTGGAGGAGAGCCAGACCTTATCTCCTGATTTGAAGACCGGGGCGTGCCGACGGTGGAGATCTGCCTGTGCTTTTTGTCTGCGGGTTGCCTTTTCCAGAGCTTATTGGATCTTTTTCCAGGATTCCTGCAGATCTTTGATTCGGTCATCTGCCGCTGGGACTCCAGGAAGGGACTGAAGTGATGGGAAGCTGAACCGGGTGGAAACCTTAGTTAATGAAAAACGGGGGATTTCAGTGTGGAGCTATTCCTCAAGGAGTTATGAGAGAACTCTGTACATGGGAGCAAATCTACCCAATCGTCCTGACTGTCTGCGATGAAGCACCGGAGGTATTGCTCCAATGTCTGGTTCGTCCTCTCGGTTTGCCCATTAGTCTGGGGGTGATACCCGGAAGAATAATGGAGGGTGATATCCATCCTACGAGCGAAGGCCCGTCGGAATTTAGAGATAAATTGTGTACCACGATCGGATACGATGGAAAGGGGGACTCCGTGAATGCGGAATATTTCCCTGATAAAAATGTCTGCCAAGGCAGTGGAATTGGGCAGCCCTTTGAGAGAGACAAAATGGGACTGCTTGGAGAACCGGTCCACGATTACAAGAATATTCATCCCCCTAGAGACTGGAAGTTCTACAACAAAGTCCATGGACAGTTGACTCCAAGGGCGTTCCGGTATGGGCAGGGGTCGTAGGAGACCGTAAGGCTTTTTACGAATGATCTTGACCTGGGCGCAGATTGGACAAGTTTTCACGTATTCAGAAATATCTTCCGACATGGTAGGCCACCAAAAGGTGCGGCTAATGAGATCAAAGGTTCTACTGATACCTGGATGACCGGCTGACTTTGATGAATGACCCCATTCTAGGATCTTCTTCAGGAGGCATGGAGCTGCATACAGATGGCCGACCGGTACCACAAGGCCTCTCGGGAGGTTAGAATGTGCTGCCATGACCTGGTCCAGGAAATCGAAAGAGTTGGCCGAGATTATATATTTGGGGGGTAAGATTGTCTCGTGGCATCTTCGGAGTTTTCCTCGAACAGGAATTGCCGTGAGAGTACGTCTGCCTTTTGTTTTTTTGAGCCGGGGATGTAGGATATGAGGTAATTGAATCTCGAAAAGAACAGGGACCATCGAGCCTGACGTGCTTCAAGACGACGTGCACTATCAATATATAGGAGTTTTTATGGTTGGTGAGGATTGAAATGGGGGTCTCTGTTCCTTCCAGAAGATGTCTCCATTCCTGAAGGGCGAGTTTTATAGCCAGTAGTTCTCTATTTCCGACATCGTAGTTCCGTTCTGCCGGAGAATTTTTTTTTGAAAAGAAGCCGCAGGGGTGAAGTTTGGCCTGTGGAGACTGTCTTTGTGAGAGGATGGCGCCTGCACCGATATCAGATGCATCTACCTCCAGGGTTAAGGGAAGCCTGGGGTCTGGATGACGCAAGATTGGGGCGGAAGTGAAAGACTTCTTGAGGGAGTAGAAAGCTTGGAGGGCTGCAGAACACCAGGCTGCTGTGTTAGCTCCCTTCTTAGTCAGGGCAGTGATGGGGGCCACGGTAGATGAAAAGTTCTTGATGAACTTACGGTAATTGTTCGCAAATCCTAAGAACCGCTGTACGGCTTTCACGGAAGTGGGTTGCGGCCATTCTAAAACAGCTTTGAGTTTGGTTGGATCCATAGAAAAACCTGTGCTAGAAATGATGTATCCTAGAAAGGGAATGGAAGATAGATGAAAAGAACATTTCTCCAGCTTGGCGTACAAACGGTTCTCTCGAAGACGGGACAGGACTAATTTGGTGTGCTGAATGTGGTCAGGGAGGGATTTAGAAAAAATGTACACGATGACGAAGCTGTTGAAGAGATTGCGGAAGATCTCATTGACAAACTCCTGGAAGACTGCAGGGGCATTGCAAAGGCCGAAGGGCATGACTAGGTATTCATAGTGCCCATCCCGGGTGCTGAAGGCGGTCTTCCACTCATCACCTTGGCGGATGCAGACAAGATTATATGCTCCACGGAGATCGAGTGGAAAAAATTGTTGCCCCCTGTAGGCGGTCAAAGAGCTCGGAAATGAGTGGCAGGTGTAACGGTTCTTGACTGTAATCTTGTTGAGACCTCTGTAGTCAATACAGGGGCGAAGAGAGCAATTCTTTTTTTTCACAAAGAAGAATCCGACTCCAGCTGGAGACGACGAATTCCGGATGAACCCCTTCTTCAAATTATCCTGGATATACTCAGACATGGCTTGGGTCTCGGGCATGGAAAGAGGGTAGGAACAGTTTTTAGGTAGCGTGGCACCGGGAAGAAGGTCAATGGGGCAGTCAAAGGCTCTATGGGGGGGCAGCACCTCAGAACATACCTTGTCGAAAACATTTGAAAGGTCCCAGCAGACCGCTGGGATGGAAGTTTTGTACTCTGTGGGTAGTTTCACTCCGGCTATTGTCTGTTTGGGGGGAAGACAAGTCTTGAGGCACGAGGGCTCCATCGTATGGGTTCCTTGTTAGTCCATTCCAGCAGTGGGTTGTGCAATTGTAACCATGGGAGTCCCAGAATCACCTCCACTGATGAAGTGTGGATCACGTCCAAGGTAATCTTTTCTTGGTGACTGTCCTCTGTGGAGAGGGATAGAGAGCAAGTCTCCAGAATAATAAAAGCTGGTTGGTGTGGGCGTCCCTCTATGCCCTCCAAACCGATGGGAACAGCTTTAGATTAGAAAGGGATATTGTTTAAATAAAGTTTCCTTGAGACCCGGAATCTATGAATGCGGAGGCGGAAATCTGGGAGTTATTCCAGGCAAGAGAGATGGACAGCATTATCTGAGAAGGAAGTTTCTTCAGAGAAGGGGATGAGGAGGAAATTGTACCCAACGAGACCCCCTCATACCTCATTGGGTTTTGGCATTTACCGGTCGCATGACAAAGTCCACCATCTCGTCGGCGCTGTCTCTCAGAAGCGGATAGCCGATGACTTCCGAGCTGCATGGGTTCAGGCTCATCTATAGGTTGGGAAACATAAGGAACAAGACTGCGGCTGGTAGACTGGGGAGAGGTGGCACGAGGGAGCGCGTGTTCAAGTCTTCTCTCCCGAAGGCGCTGGTCCACGCAGATGCAAACTGCAATGAGGTCCTCCAATCTGATGGGTCTCTCCAGAGTCACCAGCTGGTCCTTGATGGATTTGGATAGTCCCTGCCAGAAGGCTGTGGAGAAAGCTTCGTCATTCCAAGAGGTCTCGGCCACAATGGTCCGGAAGTCCAGGGCATACTGGGCGACGGGGCGAGAACCTTGAGAGAGATGGAACAAAGAGGAATCTGCCGTGATCTTGCGACCAGGCGTGTCAAATACTTTCTTGGATTCCCAGAGGAAGCAGGGATAATCGTGCATCATGGCGGCCGTCCATTCCCAGACAGTGGATGCCCAGGCCAGGGCATTTCCGGTCAATAGAGAGACGATGTAGGCCACTCTGGAGTGTGCAGTAGGAAAGCGCGATGGAGACAGCTCGAATTGGATCTCACACTGATTGATGAATCCTCTGCACTCATGGGGATCCCCTGCATAATGGTTAGGGGCCGGAAGGCGAGGGTCCGAGGCCATGGGGAGGTCCAGAGAAGGCAGCACCGCAGCTGCCATGGCAGAGGAGCCTGGGGAATGCTGCAACAGAGAGATTCTTGAGAGCTCTTGAGACATGGAGTTGAGTTGCGCCTCCACCTGAAGGAGTCGATCCATGGTACAGGGTTGATCAACATCTCCGGGGTCCATGTCTGTTTGGCTGAGCATAATGTTACGCTACGCTCACAATGGACAAGGAGGGACCACGGAACTGAGGTGGAAAGGGTAATACTTGCACCCACAGCTGCGGGGACACGCCTGGAAGGTGGATAGTAGGCATCCGGAACTGCATGGGAGAAATGATAAGAGTACAGATACTCGCCAGATAATTGGGAAGTTCCAGTAGAATAGTCGGTGCCGAAAGCCTTGGGTTTGGAGCCAGGAGGTAGGTAGGAATCCGTAAGCCGAGGTGGAGGGTTGGAGAGTTCGGGAGGTCAGAGGGCAAGCCAGAGGTCGAAATCCAGAGCGGACCTACAGTCAAGCCGGTTCGGTACATAGGAGATCACTGGAAGAGACAGAGACAAAAGCACTAAGGCAGGCACGAACGTGGGTAATGCAGGTCACACAAAGCTATGCTCAGCCAAAGAAGGAATGGCTGAGCAGTGTATAAATGTGAATTATAGCCCAATAGGAACAGGGGGAGGGATGGAGGAGCGGCCCCATGGGAGGCAGGGATAGGTAGGGGATGTGTCACAGCTGATGCTTTGACGCGAGGCTTGTGAGCGGTGCACGCGCATCAGGCGTGTGCACCGCGCGGGAGAGGTGCGCACGGCCTGGGCAGGGGGCGGGAGTTCCTCCCGCGGAAGAACTGAAGAGTTCGTGTGTGTGCGCGCATGCGCGCTTCCTGTGATAGCCGCGGGGACAGGAGAGGAAGGAGGAGGGTCCCACTTGCGGCGATGAGACTGTGGAGCCGGGACCGGGGAGAACCGGGTGAGTTGCGGCGTGGGGGGAACCCTCATTGGGAGAGGTGTTCCCTGGGGTCTTACACCAAAGGAGTGAACAGAATTATGAGATGTGGGCCACAAGGGTAAAGAATGCACTAGAGGCAATTCACAAAATAAAAGCATCTGTGACCAGCATCAGGCAGATGAGACGGAAATTGGGATGGAAATATGGGCGTGTTAAGTAAGTACTGTACAGTACTGAATACCCCCCAACTTCCCTCCCTCTCCAGACTTGTGATTTCTTATTTAGCCCTCTATTTTCATGTTAGGCTCCCTCCTAGCCTACTGTACAATAGGGTTGGCCAATTGTACTGTATGTAATACTGTCCATACTGTATACTGTATTGTTTCAATACATTACTGTTAGTTTTCTATACTGTACAGTAGATGTCTTTGACTTATTTTTTCATTTTTTGAGTGCTGGGAATCATCATTCTGTATCTCCAGTATTTAGTACCTCTAACATTATTCCTTGTCATTACAGACCGTATCCTATGATAAGGGAAGCCAACAAAATAAAAAGAGTGGACCAGGCACGGGCTTGGATCAAAATTGGCGAGACTTTCCAGGATGTCATCTTTACTGACGAGACAACTGTAGCGCTTGAGAGATTTGCCCGTTTTGCATTCTACAAAAAAGGACGCCTATCTCTGAAACGCGTCCCAAGCACCCAGTGAAGATGCATGTATGGGGTGCCATCTCTAGACAAGGACCAGGATGTATCATTATCTTTGAGTGTAAAATAATGCACAAATACACATGCTGTGCCTGTGGCCTTGCCTCATGCACTGGACAGCTGAACCGTACAGTATTTTGCACCCTAATGTAACTGTACATTTTTTTTTCTTGATCCCAGGAATCATGAATAAAGCGTTCTTCCAAGATCACATAATTACACATGTTGTCGAATACATTAGGAATTATTTCCCATCTGGTCACCGGTTCTTCCAGGACAATGATCCGAAACACACCGTGTCAAATAGCTCACATTCTTGCCAGCGTTATCAATTGGGTTAAGACGCCAGCGGAGTAAGATGGGTAACCATTTCTCATTGTTTTACCCAGTTTATATCTCCTTACAGTAAGTAATTAACTTTTTTTCTCCCCTCCTACTATATTCCAGATCACCAGATTTTAATCCCATCGAAATGGTATGGCATGAGTTGAAGGATTATATCAGAAAAGTGTGGAAACCGTCAAAAAAGGCTGAATTTGAGAAAGGGATACTGCATTTCTGGAACAACATACTCACCGTAGCCAGATGTAATAAATATATCGATCATATTGCGACTGTGTTGCATATTGTTATACAATGTAATGGCCAGGTATCGGGAAAGTAATAAGGCACAGGTAAGTATGATACAGGTAAGTATGCCCTAAAAATAACCATGTCTGCATTTATTGTTTCTTTTCATTTTCAGAACTGCCGCAGAGAAACAAGGAGAGGGGGGGTATTTGTAAGATAATAGTATGGTGTTCATGTACAAACCAGTCTGTATCTTACACAAACCCCCCTCTCCCATCCTCTCACAGTAGTTACTGTATAGAAATTCGTGCTTGCCAAAAAAAAATTGTTTTTAAAAAAATCTTTTGAAATACTGTATTTTCAGAGCTGCAGCCCCCTCTCTCCCCGATCTCCCTCGCCCCATCTCGCAATGCCATAATGAAGAGAAAGACAAGAGCTACTGTACTGTATTTTTGTACTGTATTATGCATTCAAAAATAAAATCTATTTTTTAAACCGACCCCCTCTTGCAGACCTGAAATTCTTATGAACAGTTCAACAAACAAAGCATTGCACTTCACATTAGTTTGGGAAAAAATATATATAAAAACAAAAAATGTTTTATACAAATTATTATATTTTTATTGTTTAATCAATCATTTCTGTTAATAGGGCAATAAAATTCTATCGAAAAGTACTATTTTCCTGCATTAAGGATTATCCAACATGTCTTCTGCCCAGCTCATGATAATCACGCAACAGTACATTTACGTGAATGGCTCTGTTGGAGGGCTCTGTTGTTGTGTTGTTGATAAGCTTTGAACTTCAAGTTGACTTGTTTTGTTACAGTACAACAGCAGTTTTAGAAGGGCTTGCTTAGCTCAGCCTGTATCTCACACAACATGTTAATCTTATTACTAGTGGGAGGGGAGTGTTGTGTTGAAGAAAAGGCAAGTTAGAAGGGCTTAGCTTATCGCACTTGCGCATGCGTGGCATGGTTTGTCAGAGGTGTTGATAAGACGTTGAAATCCTTGAGCCTTGTGTGTGCAGGGGGGTGGGTGCGAGCTGTTTGAAGGATTACCTATACTGTAGTTCAAAGACATATTCTCAACAGGTCATGATAATGTTTTGATCCCCACACCCCAAAATAAAAATCACAGTACTACAGTATGCCACCCACCTCAGAAAGAACGTACATGACTAGTGTGGAATTAAAAAGCTACAGTACTGTTTGATTCTCATAATATCCATAATTGCTATGCAAGCCCATGGTGATAACCCCAAAAAATATATACTGCATTTGTAAAACTTGAATCTCATAATATCCATACTTGCTATGCAAGCCATGGCGATAACCCCCAAAAAATGTTATACAGTATATATTTTTAAAACTTGAACTAACTTCCAAACGAATGGGAAGTTATACACGTATGCGCATTAATAATCAACAAGGTCCCAGGTCCCAACCAAAGAGAATTATACGCAGCGCAGATCTGTGAATGCAGGCTCGGGAAGATTAATGAAACCACAAAGCCAATCATTTGAAAATGAATGGTTTGTCAGAGGTATTGATAAGAAGTTGAAATCCTTGAGCCTTGTGTGTGCGGGGGGGGGGGGGAGGGGGTGCGAGCAGTATGAAGGATTACCTGTACTGTAGTTCAAAGACATATTCTCAACAGGGCATCATAATGTTTTGATCCCCACACCCCCAAATAAAAACCACAGTACTACAATATGCCACCCACCTCAGAAAGAACGTACATGACTAGTGTGGAATTAAAAAGCATAGTACCGTTTGATTCTCATAATATCCATAATTGCTATGCAAGCCCATGTTGATAACCCCCAAAAATATTTACTGCATTTGTAAAACTTGAATCTCATAATATCCATACTTGCTATGCAAGCCATGACGATAGCCAAAAAAAAATGTCCTGCCTTGTCCCTGTCCTGTTGCTTTGTTCCAGTTTTGATATTCTGTGTACCGAACAGCTTGCATTGACTACTCCAACCTCTGGCTCCTGATCTTGGCTAACTCTGACTCCTTGCTCCTCTCCAACCCTGACCTCGGCATTGTACCTCGACCCCTCTCCACTCTCCAACCTTGACCTCATCAAAAGTACCTTCTACACTCTGGATATCTCCTACGTTTGGCTAGTATAAAGACTACTCTGATCTCTATATCCCTGACCCGGCTGCCAAGACAAACCTACACTCTGGACATGGCCCCCGTGCCTGTACCAGGGTCTCGTCTTGTTTGTGGTGAGAACAGCGTGACAGTATGCTCAGCCCCACAAACATAGACCCCGCTGAGGTGGGAGATGTGGTGGCATCTCATGCTGTATTGTTCTCTAAACTGGAGAAAGATTTTGAGCAGTCTGACAGTCACCTAGAATCCCTACAGAAAGACCTCCAGACCCTCACAATATAAGTTCAACAATCCAGCACACCCACCTTCTCTAATCCACAACCCACACCACAATCTAGCCTCACGCCGTCTGAACCACGACTCCCCACGCCTAACAGGTACTCCGAAGACCCTTTAGAATGTTGCGTCTTTTTGAACCAATGCTTAATTCAATTTAAGATGACATCCTCCCGGTTCCTGACCCCAAGATCAAGAGTGGCATACGTTATCTCCTTGCTCACAGCCGAAGCATTGGCGTTGGCCTCTCCTCTCTGGGAGCAGAGAAGAGACCTTACTCAAGACATTGGACAATTCACCAAGGAGTTCAGGCGGTTTGGAGTCTATGTTGGCACATGAGTCTGCTCATACCATGCTTTTATTCTTTGGCTACATTGTAAAATTTTAATTGTCACTGTTCATATTTTTAAACCTTTATACCCAGATATCACACTAGGATTGGGCGCTCTTTTCTTTTCTCTGTTAGGTTGCACAATGGGTGATTGTTGAACCCAGGAAAAAGGCTGCCCGTATCCAAAAGGATTATCACAAAGGTTAACCCAAGCTTTGGGTCACAGTTCACACTATGATCCACTCTACGAACTGTGGACTTTTACTTTTCATCTCACAAATTATTACTATTCACATTGTATATTATTAATTTATTTTAATATTGTTTTATATGTTTTAAATTCCCATATACGTATATAGACACTTTTTCCTACTCACCACCACAGAATCACATTGATTTATTTATACTTATAATTTACCCAATTTATTTATCACTCATCTGTGTATCCATTCATTTACCACCACACATCCAATTTATATTGGGCTGACTCAACAGGGTGCGGCACTCCTAAGGCGCTTTCTATTAAAAATATATATATATATATTATTTTTTAATATATTAGGTACTATTATAGCTAAACAAACAGTATACTGTCTCTGCACACAGCAATATAGTCTTTCTCTTACCTGTTATTTGAAGGTTATGGAGCAGAAATACCTTCTTCAGCATGGTGTCGCTTCCTTCCTTCCTAGGGGAGCTCAGCCCCATGAGAGCTCAGATAATCTCTCCTCTGCAAGTCTAATGTTAAGGACATGACATCCCCGCTGCAACATGTTCTCACGTCCTTCCTTCTTCCTTCTGGGATTAAGACCCAGGCAGTCACAGACGACTCTATGAACACTGTCCAGTGGGTCTAGGGGACAGTGCCAGCTTCCACAGCTGGGGAGAACTCTTCTCTGTCCCCCTCCTCTTGGAACAGCAGTCTCTCTCAGTGTGTAGTCACTTCCTGACTTTTAAAACACCATGTGCAATCAGGAGTTTTACCTGCTCAATTAGTTTGCAGCTCCTGCTGTCTTTTCTAGGGGAATTAACTCTCTGTACGCTGGAAAGTCCCATAGCTGCCCTATTCTAGCACCTAGAGAAAGTGATTGCATCCCTAAATATATATACAGCTCAACCCCTTTATAGCATGATCTGCTACAATGCGGATCCGCATATAACGCGGTGTGATTGTGGCTCCCATTTTTTAAAAGCTACTTTTTTTTTCAAGCTTTATTGCTAATGCATGGACGGACGAACACACAATACTCCCCTGCACATCACATTCCATCCCCCCTGCCAATCACATCCCCCCTTCCTGCACATCACATTCCCTTGCCTGCCCATTACCCACCCAGCCTGCAGATCACCCCCCTGCACATCACATCCCCCCTTCCTGCACATCACATCCCCCTATCTGCACATCACCTCCCCAGCCTGCACATCAACCCCCCTGCACATCACATCCTATCACACCTGCCCATCACATCCCCCCTTCCTGCTCATCACATCCCCTACCTGTTCATCTCATCCCCCTGCCTGCACATCACCTCCCAACCTGCACATCACCCCTCGGCATCACCCCCCCCCCCATCCCATCACATCCCCTTCCTGCCATCACATCCCCCTGCCTGCAACTCACATCCCCCCTTCCTGCACAAACCTCTCTCTCCTAATCAGGCCTCTCTCTCAGACCTCTCTCTCTCTCTCCTCCTCTCTCTCTCTCTCTCTCGACCTCTCTCTCAGACTCTCTCTCAGACCTCTCTCTCTCTCAGACCACTCTTCTCTCAGCCTCACTCCTCCCTCGACCTCCTCTTCTCTCAGACCTCACGCTCTCTCATACCTCACTGGTAGAGGGAGAGAGGGGGGTGGCCCGTAATTAACAGGGGTTGCACCCCCATTTGGCACCCCTGACCCACAGGCGACAAGGGTTAACTGGACTGAGGTCCCAGCATGTGATTTAACCCTTGTTATGACCCCTTACATGTTTTCCCCCTGTTCCATTGTAAGGTCTGTGTTAATCAGTGTCCTGCATCACATACACACTAGAATCCATCCGGGAGCACAAGGGTTATAGTTTCGCTTTAATGATTATATCTCTTTGTGGAGTTTTCCCACCTTTTCAGGCACTCATTTTGCAGGTCCCCATTGGCCGCCATAGGGCTCATGCTTTCAATAGGAATTTGTGCTGTTTTAAAAGAATCCTTTTTCCTGTGTGACCAGCAGGTGGCGTCCGCGATGGAGAGCGGCGGTTTCCCATTGAAAGTCACATGGGCTATTGACTTTCAAGTGGAAATGCCGTCGAGGTAACCTTTTGAAAACGGTTGGGCTGCCGTCCAGACCGACACCACAAGCGGCTACATTGTCTAAAAAAGAGTTACGCAATCCCTATTCAAGTTCAAAGTTCAATTGATGTTGGGATAAACCGTTCTAGGCACCTAAAATAAAATTCTTTTTGCCCCTAGTTCCTAGTCTTCCCCCCCACTCGACACAACCGGGTCCCCAAATCCTGGACCCCCGATAAGGGTCGACCAGATAGGCGGGTCGCTCCATAGGCTTTGCCGGCGCGGCAGAACCCGGCTCCGAACAATGACTAAGTGAGAAATGCTGAATTAGGAATCCATCTTCCGGTTCCGGAGGTCAGCGGATTAGCGTGTTTTGTGGGGTATCTGTAGCCACTGCTCCGGCACATCAAACGCTGGCAGAACCCATCACTTGACCCGCTTGGACCAAACCCGACGGAGTATGGACCCCCTTGAATTCGGGAAGTTTTTCCCATAGACTTCAATGGCAGAAAACCCCCCATTGACTTCAAGGCGGGCGATCTTACCATTGAAGTCTATGGCGGAGCTGCCGTTGTTTTCAATGGGGATTTAGTAAAAGCTGAGAATTTCTTTCAATGGGATTTTTGTAATTAAACTGATTATCAAAATGTACATTTGTGTACTCCGTTTCTTAGGTCGTAGCAAGTCGCGTTTTGGCACGCATATGGTGTCCCTTCTGGCAATGCGAACTGGAATTTTTGGACCTGCTAGACCTAACGGACCGGATATTTTAATACGTCTATGTTTTTATGCTTACGGTACCGTGTTATTCCTAAGGGTATGAATAAATTCCAATACAAATTCTTTTGGCCATAATGGAGCAATGGTCCCGAGAGGCACTGAATGTCTAGGACTTAAGTTGGTTCACACAGAGAGAGTTTCTCACCCTCACTGTTTTATTCCAAAGACCAAACCAGGGCGTTCTTAAGTGTTCCAGTTAACACTTCCAACAAGGTTTTTCCTCCATAAAGCACATGTGTAAATGGCTGGCATTCCTTTGCGATATGTGGGGCTACAGAAATGATACCCCAGATTTCTACTGCGCTGTCCCTCTAGCAGGGGGCAATGTGTTTGAAAGGGGTTCCCATGTTAAAGATTGGGGCTGAGAGGTACCTCTGAAACCCAATCACCACCATGCTTAATGGTACTTAGAGGACAACAGGTTTATACTCCTTCTGTCCCCCCATGTATCCTTTTCTTCGTTTGCTGATATGGTTTTACCTGATATCCACCTGAATGATTCCTGACTGCTGAGAGAATGCCTACATCCATACTTCTCATTCCCCAAACCCTTAAGTAAGTGTACTTCTGCACTTCTTGTTTGTTACTGTATTATCTGGTTTGTGTTCACCTTTAGTCTAATGATACTACATTTATTATTCTTAGCTCTTCGCAGTTTGTCAAAACCCATTATTTTTGTGAATATTAATAGCTGTGGAGCTATCATCACAGGCGTATTAATAAAACTGTGGCAGCTTGCGGATCGAAACTGGACCTTGATTACAGTATTTTCTTGGCGGTGTACTGTGAGCCAGTGGGAGCTTGGATTGTAATTTTGCCATTCCTGGGACTAAGATATTGAACACACAGTAGTGCACAGTAACGCAAGTTTGTCACACACCACCTCACTCTGCGTAACCCGACACTCAGAGCCATGAATGAAGCGGAGAAACCTTCTATTACCTGAGAACTATAAATCCGCTAAAGACAATGGCCGTCCTATGGACTGGAATATGTGGACCAGGATATCGAGACACATGGTTCTGCAGTGCACCGCATATAAGATGAGCATCCAGAAGGTCCTGGAAGTAGCTCACTTGCCTTTTACCGCTGCCCGGAAGATCAGGACTGAACCCATTGCCGGGCTGGCCAGGATCCCCCCGGGGAGGGCAAGTGCACCCTCCCAGACAAGTGCATCAGGATGGGCACGGGTAGCTGGCTGGCGGCTCCCAGCCCCTTTTACCCCTGAATGCTGGCAACTGATAACAGCGTGGGGAGACCGAGGGACAAACCGTAGGAGCGGCTACAGTTTATCTCGATGTCAGTGGGACACAGACCCGCTTATTGCCCCCCTGTCCGACCACCCCAAATCTGAACTCCAACTGGACAAGCACATCTCACCCAGTATGTGGAGGGGCACTGTCCGATTGCCATGTTTCTAATGACCTTTGAACGCAGTTCCGGCGGTACGGGGTTGCTTCCTCCCCAGCATAGGGTTGCACGCCTGGACCCGCTACTCTCCCGGCTTGGCTAAACAGACTTGATGGCGGCTTACAGAGGAGTTTGCTGATGACTATACCACCTAAAGGAAAAAAAACTTTTTGCTGTTCTTCAGCACGGTTGGTTTACACCCTGAAGCTTACCGGGGTAAGTTCCGGCTGGAGTGAGAGAGGCACAACCCTCCGGAGACCTAATGTCCTTATGTGACGGCCCCTCATGGCTTGTCGGGTTACACGGGTGGAGGCTCTTGTAGGCCAGGACTTACCAACGCCTGCTGACCTCATCTTTCAGGAGCCCCCTTATGCACCTGCCCGCGGCGGTGAGGCTTTTGGTATGATAAAAACCCAATGACCTACACCGAGGCGGCGAGGATTGGCATATGACTAATGTGGTCAGCCGGTCCCAGATGACCCCAAGGTCCCACCAAGCGGTAACCCCACCGGCGCGGCCCATAAAGCTGTGAGTACCCCCAGTGACCAAACCGCCTGCGGGCAGCGGGTCACAGAATGCGGGAGAGCTCCGCTGAGCGCCCGGTGCTACAATTTCAAACAGCACTGGTCCCTCATACCAGATTGCCTTGCCCGAGAACCCCTGCGTCCAATGGACCCCAGCTTCAAGCCCGGTCAGCCCGCTGCGGGTGGCTTCCACACAAGAACAGGACCGTCATGGAAACACCCCAGCGAGACGTCCCCATGTCCCCCTACCACCCCGGTTTCTTCATGCCTACAGCCAGGAGCGGAGGCCATCACATAGCGCAACCTGCAGCAGAACGACGGCAGGACAAGCATCTCACATCACCCCGGTCACAGGGGTCGGCTGACCGCAAGCATTGGCTTGCTTGATTCATGAGCGGCAGTAACCCTGGTCCTCCTGATATTGTCCGGCCGAGGGAATTGATCCCGGGCCCTGGGACTCTCTCTCTCTCAGACCTCACTCTCTCTTCTCTCAGACCTCATTCTCTCTCTCTGACCATACACTCTCAGACCTCACGCTCCTCCTCCTCTGACCTCACTCTCTCCTCAAGACCTCACTCTCTCTCTCAGACCTCACTCTCTCTCAGACCCTCACTCCTCTTAGACCTTCACTCTCTCTCAACTCACTCTCCTCTCAGACCCTCACTCTCTCTCAGACTCACTCTTCTCTCAGACCTCCCAATCTCTCTCATACTCAACTTCTCAGACATAATCGCTCAGACCTCACTCTCTCTGCCTCCTCTCCTCTGACCTCACTATCCTCTCTGACCTCACTATCTCTCTGACGCACACTCTCTCTCTGATCCAACTAATCTTCTCATCTGACCTCACTGCTCGCTCATCTGACCTCACGCTCTCTCAGACCTCGCTCTCTCTCTTCTCCTGACCTCTCTCTTTCTCTGACCCTTCTCCTGCTATACTCCTCCTCGACCCACTCTCCAACACTACTCAATCGACTCATCTCCTGACCTCACTCTCTCTCGAACCACTCTCTCCTCTTCCTCTCTTGACATCCTCTTATGACTCACTCTCTCTCTGATCCCTCTCCTCGACACTCTCTTCTCACTCCTTCTTAGGACACACACACACACTCAAAACAGACCATTCTCAAAACAGCACTCTCCAAGTACGACAGACATACTTCTCACCAGACACACAGACACTCTCACCAGACGACAGACAGCACATTTCCAGATTCATACACTCTCACACAGACAGCACAACACTCTCTCACAGACAGACAGACACTCTTCACAGGACAGACAGACCCTCTCACATAAATCGACCATCTTCACGACAGACAATCTTCCTTTCTCAAGCAGACACTCTCACTCTCAGATAGACACTCTCACTCTCTCAGACAGACCACTCTCTTCTCTCAGACCACTCTCTCTCTACTCTCTCAGACACACACTCTCAGACACATCTGTCTCTCCCACTCTCTCAGCACCATCACTCAGACACACTCTATCTCTTCTGACACACTCGTTCTCTCACTCTCTACAACATTCACTCTCTGACACACTCTTGCTCCCTCTCATCAGAACTACACTCAAAAAACTATTCACTCTCCTCCGACCATACTCTCTCTCACCTCCTCAGACCAACGCTCTCTCACTCTCTCAGACCCACTCTCCAGCCCCTCCCACTCTCCTCAGACCACTCTCCTCTCACCTCTCAGACACAGCTCTCTAAAGACCACACTCTCTCAGTGAGGGAGGAAAGGGCAGGAGATTCCGTGCAGCACAGCTCCTGCCACACAACTAAATACACGCAGCACCCACACAAATACATATATGCCCACACAACCACACACAAACACACACACCGCACACAACTAAAATACCACACCAACACTCACACACATACAGAACACAACAAATAAATACACACACAATAAATCACACACACACCCAAAATACTACCACACACCACACAGCCAGCAAATAAATACACACAATCACTCACCGACACATAAAAACACACACATTATACACACCCCACCAATCAGACACCACACACACACACACCCCACACAAACACCACTACCACCACACCCAAACACATGTACACACACAGACCCACATTACCCAACCACACACACACACGACACATGAATACAAACCCACACACCACACACACACAATATAAAATACTACCAGCAACGCACACCACCAGTAAAGTACATATACACCCCCCCACTACCCACCCCGCAAATAAATACATACCACACACACAATAAATACACACCCACAAATGATAGCCGCCACTATCCCACACCCACACACCCCAACAAATAATACATCCAAACACACACACACAAATAAAAAAACATACACCACACCCCAATAAATACACACACACACACACACACAACATAAATTACATACACAAACACACACACAACTAAATACAAAACACACATCACACACACACACCCACACCACACACAGATAATACCACACACACACCCACATTCCAATAAATCAAACACACCCACACAGCACCAAGTACATACAGCTCCACACTCACAACAAATAACTACACAAAACACAACTAAATCCATACACAACACAACACACACAATAAATCCCACACAGTACGGGGAACGCACACAGACAGCCACAATAAATACACACACAAAGTCAAACTACAACACTCATAAATACACACACACACAAATAAATCACACAGACACACACACAATAATGCAATACCACACACCCACAACATAATGGCACACACACATACCCAAATCCATACACACACCACACAAATAAATACAC
>CM071569.1:182593223-182648612 GCA_036426205.1 Ascaphus truei | reverse complement strand
ATAATAAACAAAGCCGCCGCCTTTATATAGCTCCAGGCCGAGTCTGTCGTTATTTGTGTGTGTTTTTGTGGGTAATGGTAAAAGAAGGAAGGGGGGCTTCCTCGCAGCCTCCCTGCTCAAGCAGCACTTCTAGCCTGCCTAGGCGATGGGCTGCCATGAGCAGGGGGCGCGGCCTCCCTTCCAGTTGATTGGCTGCTGACACGGCCGCAGGCAGGAAGGGGAGGTGCCAAGGGGGTGTAAGGAATCTGGTGTCTAAGCGCCGTCAGAGCGACCATTACTCACCTCCCGTCGGTACTCAGGCGTCCAAGCGTCTGCAGCGCAATTCCCACATACCTCCGTTGTCTGCCACTGGCACTCTGGCTCCTCGCCATCACAGGATTGCACCAACCGAAGAGGTGCCTGTTGAACCGCAGCCTCTGCGTGTGTCCCCAGCTCCGCGCTCTATGCGCACACGTGCATCTGTCTCTGTCCCCATGCGCATACGCGCGTCAGTCACTGAATCCACGCACACACGCACGCCAGCCCCAGACGTTATGTGCATGCATTCCCAGCTTACAGAGTACACGCCTAACAGTGCACTTTTAACCACTGCTCCTGCAGTGAGGCGTCGCCCCCAAGCATCACACAGTTCCATGCAAATAATTGGATAATGGAACACATTTAATTGAGATGGCCAAATGCTGATATTGACAATTAATTCATCTAGGTATAAACAATCAGTATATCTACATAGATGCAGGTGATACAGTTTAAAACATTTAATATATGAGTACTTGATTAAAAACATGTTTACACATAAGATAAAAAATGGCATTTAATAGCCATTGATGGATAGCCTAAGCTGTAGGCAAAATTAAATCTGTTGCATCTGACATATGCACAGACCCAAAAATCCTAAGGATATAATGACATTTATTACTATCCCTAAAAAAGTTAAAATAAATAAAATACATAAAATATAATGACGCAAATTAAGTAGAAGGAACAAAATCTAATGGAAAGAACAAAGATGAAACATAATTAGTGGATGAGACAAAAACCATAGTAATAATGATGTTTATATATGTTATAAAAATGGTTTAAGATCAAAATGTCCTGAATGCCGGTTAACTACCCAAAAAGGACAGAAGCCGGCTCCCTTTGTCCCTCTGCCCTTGGTAGCCGTCCCATTCGGTAGAATTGGGGTAGATCTGGTCAGACCTTTAGATTCCTCTGCGAAGGGACATACATTTATACTCGTTGTCGTAGATTATGCCACCAGATATCCTGAGGCCTTCCCTCTGAGATCAGCCACTGCTAAACAGGTTGCTCACAGGCTGTTAGAACTGTTCTCTAGGGTAGGACTGCCCCAAGTAATGTTAACTGACCAGGGGACAAATTTCATGGCAAAGTTAATGCAGGATGTCCTGAAGTTATTGGAGGTAAAATCCGTCAGGACCTCAGTCTACCATCCTCAGACAGATGGATTGGTAGAGAGGTTTAACCGTACTTTAAAAACCATGCTTAGAAAGTTTGTGGACACGGAAAAGCGAGCTTGGGATGAACTTCTCCCTTTCCTGTTGTTTGCGGTACAAGAAGTTCCCCAATCATCCACAGGCTTCTCCCCGTTTGAGCTCCTATATGGACGCCAACCTCGGGGTATTCTCGACCTACTGAAGGAATCCTGGGAGGAGGAGTACTCCCCCTCCTAGAATACCCTTCAATATGTCATAGACCTTAGAAACCGACTAGACATGATAGGTCGGTTTGCTAAAGAAAACCTCAAATCTGCTCAAGAACGTCAACAAATGCAGTATTACCAAAATGCTCGCTTGAGGGTCTTCCAACCTGGGGACCAAGTGATGCTACTACTACCGACATCCGAGAGTAAACTCCTTGCAAGTGGCAGGGTCCTTTCCAAGTTCTCCGCCGCACCGGGGAGGTGAACTATGAGATCTCTCAACCAGGGTCCAGGAAGGGTAAACAAATCTACCACGTAAATCTCCTGAAACCCTGGAAAACGATGAGATCGCTGTTCATCCACCCTCGGGAAGGAGAGACGGATTTGGGTCCACAGATTCCAAAGGGTATTACGTACAATGACCATCAGGTTCCCATGGGAGAGCAGTTAACAACGGAACAAAGGTCAGACCTACTAGAATTATATGACCAGTTCCCAGATGTTTTTTCTGAGCTGCCAGGGCAGACTGATTTAGTGTCCCATAGGATTGAGACAGAACCTGGCGTAAAAGTACGGTCACGTCCCTATAGATTGCCAAAGGGCTGAAAAGACCTGGTAGAGAGGGAGATAATAGACATGTTGGAATTGGGCGTGATCGAGGAGTCCCACAGCGAATGGTGTAGCCCTATCGTGTTGGTCCCTAAACCAGATGGGAAGGTGAGGTTTTGCGTGGATCTGCGAAATGTGAATGCTGTATCCAGATTTGATGCATACCCAATGCCTAGGGTGGATGAATTGCTTGACTCGCTTGGTAAAGCAGAGTATATCTCCACCCTAGATCTCACGAAAGGATATTGGCAGATACCTCTAGCGGAAGAATCCAAATGCAAAACTGCCTTCCCACCCCTCTCGGTTTATACCAATTCGTCACTATGCCATTTGGGTTACATGGGGCTCCAGCCACGTTCCAAAGGTTAATGGACAAGGCACTATGACCCAATAGGGCATATGCCGTGTCCTACTTGGATGACATTGTCATCTATAGCAGACACTGGCAGTCGCATATAAAAAGGTTAAGGGCAGTCCTAACGTCCTTAAGAGATGCAGGGCTCACTGCAAATCAAAAAAATGTGCCCTGGGTAAATCCACTACAAAATACTTGGGCTATGCCATTGGGGGAGGCATAGTAAGGCCACTAGCTAGCAAGGTGGCCGCCATAAAGTAAGTCCCCACCCCACAGACAAAGACACAGGTCCGCGCCCTTTTGGGGTTAGCAGGGTATTACAGGCGGTTTATCCCCAATTTGTGAGAAATTTCTGCACCCCTAACAGATCTGACAAAAAAGAGTGCCCCGACCCAAGTTAAATGGTCTTAAGAGAGCCAAGACGCCTTTGACATGCTTAAAAAGTGCCTGTCAGAGGGCCCCGCTCTTTGGAGCCCAGATTTTAAAGAGCCCTTCATCTTCCACACGGATGCCTCAGAGGTAGGACTGGGAGCAGTGCTGTCACAGCAATTTGATGGTGTGTAACACCCCATACTGTTCATCAGCCGGAAGCTGTTCCCAAGGGAAGTGAGGTATTCCGTCATTGAGAAGGAGTGCCTCACTGAAAAATGGGCAATTGAGGCCTTGAGACATTATGTCGCCGGAGTACACTTCACCCTGGTCACTGACCATGCGCCCTTGAAGTGGTTAAACACCATGAAGGACACAAACTCAAGGTTGACCAGATGGTATATGGCCCTCCAAAAATTCTCTTTTGACATTCAGCATAGACCTGGAAAGGACCATGGAAATGCTGATTTTTTGTCGAGAGAAGGAGTGGAGAATCGGGCTTCAGCCGTGTGGGACACTAGCCACACACAAACAGGGGAGGTATGTGACAGAGTGAAGTCAACTCCTATCAGTTATGCCTGGGAGACATATGTCTGAGTGCTTCATCCAGCACTCATAAGGGTTAACTCAGGTGGAAGTTAGATAATCAGGATGTAAGCTGACACCTGATAGCCAGCAAGGTAGAAAAGGATCTTGTGACTGGCAGTAGCTGTCTCTCTCAGGCAGAGCACACGGATATATGTGCTGCTAGCAAGACGGATACATCAAACTTTTTACTGCAACCAAAGTAAGACTTTTTCATTTGTTTTTCTGATTGCTTCAAAGACTCTTACGGTTTGGTTCTGGGTTAGCCAGCCAGCCTGCTAGCTAGGCCTGCTGTTTTAGTTAGTCCTCCCAATGTGGAGCAGGATTTGTATTGCTTAAAGGGACAGTATACCCACATGTTATGTTGTGATGGAGAAATAAAGCCATTGAACGTTTTTCATTATCCTGAAACTACATGTGTGGACTGTTCCCTGACCTCGGCTACAGGCCGTCCTGCCACAGTAATGCTCCGGCCGTTTTTCAAGATTTCATTAACGATGTCTTGCGCAAAGTACTCAATGACTTCGTCATAGTCTATCTGGATGCTATCCTGATTTTTTCGCTGGATTTACAGGACCACATCTTTCATACATTTTACATGCTCTCTTGCCTTCGTGAACATCGATTATATGCCAAGATGGAGAAATGTACCTTCCATCAGACTTCGACCCAGTTTCTAGGCGACATTATTTCCAGCGATGGTTTCATGATGGATCCAGACAAATTAAAAGCCGTTACTAACTGGCCTAGACCCGACTCTCTTAAATCCGTCCAGCGCATCCTGGGATTTGCGAACTACTACCGCAAGTTTATCTGTAATTTCTCCAGAATTGTTGCACCTATCACAGCCCTTACGAAGAAGGGGGCCGATCCGTCGGTTTGGTAACCAGTGGCCATCACCGCCTTCAACACTCTTAAGGAGGCTTTTGTGTCCGCACCGGTTCTCCATCACCACAACACTGATCTCTCTTTCATGTTGGAGGTGGACGCCTCTGATTCTGGCACCAGTGCCATTCTATCCCAGAGACCTTCACCCCAAGAAAAATTGCATCCCTGCGCATTCCTTTCGAATAAATTTACCTCAGCGGAGAGGAACTACGACGTGGGGAACAGAGAGTTACTGGCCGTTAAAATGGCACTTCAAGAATGGATGCATCTACTGAAAGGGTCGAGGGAACCGTTCACCATCCTCACCGACCATAACAATTTATTATATATAGAGAACGCTCGCCGTCTGTGTCCACGGCAAGCCCGCTGGTCTTTGTTTTTTTCCAGATTTAATTTCCAACTGTCGTATATTCCTGGGACTAAAAATGTCATGTCGATGCTCTCTCAAGACAACATTCTTCTGGGCCAAATATCAGGTGGATCGCCACCGCCGTCCGGCACCCAGGTACAAGCCAGGGGATATGGTATGGCTGTCCTCAATAAACATTTATTTGAAGGTACCTTCCCCAAAATTGGTGCCGAGGTTCCTGGGCCCTTTTCCGATAATTGAACGGATTAATCCGGTAGCATTCCGGCTTTAACTTCCCGACAGCATGAAAATACCAAACGTGTTTCACACATCTCTACTCAAGCCATTCGTATCCAGTCATTTCTTCCCCAACCATAACCGTAAGCCTGATCTGGTTATTACCCAGAATAGGGAAGAATATGAGGTCCAGTCCCTGCTGGATTCTCGCATATCCAGGGGTCAACTGCAGTTCCTCATGCACTTGAAGGGTTTCGGCCCAGAAGAAAGGTCTTGGGTTCCACTTCGTGATATCCACGCTCCGGTTCTGCTGAAGACTTTCAGGAAGAAGTTTCCGAACAAACCATTTAAGGACTGTCCTGAGACCATTCCTGAAGGGGGGGCGGGTACTGTAAGAAATCTGGTGTCTCAGCGCCGTCAGCGCGACCATTACTCACCTCCCATCGGTACTCAGGCGTCCAAGCGCCTGCAGCGCAATTCCCACATACCTCTGTTGTCTGCCACTGGCACTCTGGCTCCTCGCCATCACAGGATTGCACCAACCGAAGAGGTGCCTTTTGAACCGCAGCCTCTGCGTGTGTCTCCTGCACCGCGCTCTATGCGTACACGTGCGTCTGTCACTGACCCCATGCGCATACATTCCCAGCTTACAGAGCACACGCCTAACAGAGCACTTTTAACCACTGCTCCTGCACGCCCCCATTTGCAACCATGCAAATCAATGACTACACTCAGCTGGGCTGTAACACCTCCCTCCTATCAGGGAGGACTCTTTGCAGTTCTACAGGCCTGCCCCCTTTTCCCATTGGCCTGCCCAACCTCATTATGCCTGTGCTTCCCATCACTCGTCGCTCGACATAGTTATGTATGGAAGCATTTGACTACTCTCTCAGTGACTGCTCAGGTATTGATGCGGATTGGACGACTACTCCCTCTTGCTCTCGACTTCGGCTCTACTTGGACTTCGTGACTTCTGGCATCCCTGTCACACGGCTTACTGTATACCTTCGACCTTCCGCAACTCTCCAATCCCTGACCTTGGCAACAGCAATAACTACTTTTCCTCTACTACCGGTACCGGCAAGTATTGTCTTCCTTACTATACCTGGCCTGGCAACACTAACACCACATTCCGGATGCGCTCCCTTTGCTGCGGTTGCGTGTATCCCTACGTCCGACCTCAGCACAGGGGACGGGTCTGGTCTGCGGTCAGCACCAGCGTAACAGAGACTCTATCAGAATATATGAATATTTCATTTCGAACTATGATTTTTTTCAAATTTTTAACTGACGTTCGTGGGTTGGAGCATTTGGTAAGGCAAACCTTAACTAACGCTCATTGCTTTTTTCGCATTGCCCCTCCTCCCGGAGATAGAAGAGGGTAATTGTCTGTGATCCCACATTTTTAATGTATGTTTGATCATAGCAACTAAAAAAGGATAAAGGTCGGGTTTAATCCATTTAGATTTGTCTATCCCAATCCAGTAATGTACTAGCACTGGCACCAGCGCCGGCACCAGCACCGGCTTAAAATAATGGTCCGACTTTCAGTGAAAACCTGGTGAATGGCAATCCTTGCTACCTTGCCCCGCCAGATTACCCGCAAGATTTTCAGCCTTATTTCCAACCAGATTACACGTACCAGCATGCTTACCAACATGATTACCAGCTTCAGCAGCTATCAACTATGTAGGTAGCAGGCCAGCAACTATAATGCAGTGACCATGGAGTGAACACGTCTTGTACGCACAATACACCAATGACATTGGCTCATCTCCACCCGGTTGGCAAAGTTTAGATTGAAGGTAAATATAATGTACTACAGTATACTGTATTACACTATACAGTACAGTATTAAGTTTAAAGCCACAAGAAAAAATGATTTAATGTACACACAAGATAATGCAGGGAGTAATGTAAACAAATAAACATATAATCAAGTGGTGATTGGGAGTTGACATCCTCGTGGAGATAGAGGGATGTTAGCTTCCAGACGTCCTGCGTCACGTAGCTACGTGATGACCTCACATCAACACATTTCACTTCTAATGACGCTTCTTCAGGCAGTTGGTCTAATGGATCCTAAGTATGGTCTTAAATACCAAGGAGGTATTAGCCTCAGGTAAATCAGGATCTCAACCAGATACAATGGAAAGCCTACCAATTAGTGATATCAATCACGGGCAAGTGAGTGATGAAAAAGCACATAAAAATACATAACATACAAAGCAACAAATGATTAAAAATTACAAATCTATGAGACAAGATGACATATAGCAACAAGTAAAATATACATATAGCAATAGTAAAAAAAACCAACATACACTAAACTAATAAACACAAAAAATGGCATGAAATTAATCGGACATTCAATTACAGCTTAGACATAAGTATCTAATGATAAACATAAAATGACAACAATGAATATGGGTACAGCCCAGATGAACAATGTTCATATACATTATATAATGAAATACCTTACTCTCCTCTCAGATCATGGAGATAGAGTACCACTAGTGAAAGAAAAACATGCATTCATTAATTCTAGACTAGTAGGATATACATTATTATTGCGATTTAACTGTTATTTACCAAAGGCAATAGTACCATGATGATAGTAATAAACAGTATATAGTTATTAGTATCCTCTCTTGAAAAGAAATACATGATTCATTTGTACACTGTCTTAAATTACTTATCCTAGTTACTACACAAGGAATCAGGTGTCAATGAAGTAGAATAACAGTGCATCCTATTTCCGAAAAGGGGCCAGTTCTATTAATTCGTTCAACCCCACAGATGCTTTACTACCTAATGTGTAGATCCAGAATTGTTCTCTTTGGAGGAGTTAAAGCTCTCTATCACTTCTTCTAGGATCTCTTGAGACTACCTCAATTACCCTAAAGTTCAATCCATCAGGTTTGCCTTCATGATGGGTAAAAAAATGCTGCGCAAAATTATGTATGTTTTTACCTTTCTCAAGGCTGCGCTGAACATTTTTTATCTCATTGACATGTTCTCCAATCCTCGTTTTGAAGGGTCTGATAGTTTTACCTACATACCTCAAATTGCAAGGATATATTATGATATAAAACACAAAGGGGGTAAGACAATTGATAAATTGTGTGATTTTGTGTTCATTTCTAGTTTTCATATCACATATGCTTTTGTGGTGTGACATGTACTGACACATCACACATTTCCCACATGTTTAGTTCCCTATTGGTGTTTGCAAAAAAATCCCATTTAAGGGTACATTTAATGTATCTTTTTTTCAAAACACTTGAGCCAAGTTGTTTTTTTTTTTAGAGTTTTGGCTTTCCTAAAAGCTATTTTTGTTTTTGTTGTAATCGTATCTTGTAGAATGGGGTCCATTTGTAGGACACCCCCATGTTTCTGCAAGACCTTTCTGATTTTCCTTTCTTGTTTGCAGAACACTGTAATAAATAGTGGTGTATCTCCATCCTCATTCACTGTTTTTTCTCCTTTTCATTAGGGATCAAAAGTTGTTCCCTGGGGTATTTCCTACTTTTCCTAATGGATTTATCAATTATTTGTTGTTGATACACTTTGTTGATGAACCTCTTGGCTATAACTCCAGATTGTTCATCAAAATCTGATGCCTGTGAGCAATTCCTACAAACTTGTAGTAGTTGGCCATATGGAGTGTTATTAAGCTGATGGCGTGAATGATTACTCTGATAATCAAGGTATGAGTTGACGTCAATTTAAAAAAAAAAAGATTTTGTAGTGATAATATTATTCACAATTTTCAAATTGAGATCCAAGAAGTTCATCTCACTTTTATGATTCTTCCCACTTAGTACAAGGTTCCTATCATTTTCATTTGGATAGTTAATGAATCTACTCAAGTCGTGAGGAGACCTATCCCAGATAATCAAGATATCATATATATATATCTTCAATAATATATTAAATATTTGTTAAATTCATTTGGACTCCAAATGAATTCCATCTCCCATTTCCCCATAAGGAGTCCTGCATAATTAGGGACAAACCGTGTGTCCATGGCCGTCCCAGTGGTCGGAGATAGAATTGTCCGTCAAAAGAAAAATAATTTTGATTGAGTATAAAAATAGAACAGTACTATCAATAATAAATTGTTGCTGGACTGTGGATAAAGTGTTGTCCTCATGTAAAAAATGTGTGACACCCTGTGAGTGATGAACACAAGTGTAAAGTGAAGCTACATCTAAGGTGACCCAAATAAAATGTTCCTCCCAAGTGATCTTTTGTAAAGACTTGAGAACATTAGTGCTATCTTGTAAAAGGAAGGGAGTGATACTGTGATGGGAGCAAGAAAAGTGTCCACATATTGTGATAAATTGGATGTCATAGATTCTATCCCATACACAATAGGATTACCAGGGGGATCCTGTAAAGTTTTGTGTATTTTTGGAATGTGATACAGGATAGGAACCCGTGGGAATGCATTATAGATATACAGTAGTTTAATTCTTTGCCAGAAAGAATACCCAATGTTTGGGCTTGTAGAAAATAGTCTTTAAGAATTATCTGATATTTCAGGGTGGGGTCTCCAATCAGAAATCTATATGAGATGCTGTCACCCAGGAGTTGTTGGGCCTCTTTAAGATAATCATTATGATCCTGAAGGACAGTACCCCCACCTTTATCGGCCTGAATAATTAAATTACCATTTTGATTGCTTTTAGAGCTCGTCTTTCTTGATGGCTGATATTATCTTGAACCATATAATAACATTTATCATTAAACATTGTTTTGAATTCATTGTCAACTAATTTGCCAAAAAGTTTGACATAGGGACCCTTTGATTCATGTGGTTAAAATAGGGACTTTGGTTTCAAATTGGTATGTGTAATATTTTTAGCATTATCGCGATCTTGTAGTATAATCCTCATCCTTAATGGCAGATAAATCGCATCCTATTGATTTTTCATTCTGTATGTTTGTTACCCTTACATTATGTTCTCATCCGCAATATCCCCCTCCCCCCTTCCGCACACACACTGCCTGCACATACCATCACATCCCCCCCTGCCATCACATCCCCTTCCTGCCATCACATCCCCCTGCCTGCAACTCACATCCCCCCTTCCTGCACAACACACTGCCTGCACATCCCATCCCCCCATACACACATATTTCCCCCTCCTCCCTGTTCCTCCACCAGGGGGGAGGAGAGAAGGGAGCTGGTTCCTGGCCAGGGGACAGAGAGCTGATATCCTGGCCCACACTCCATGAGATCCTCCCCCTGCTCCTCCCACTCTCGCAGACTCACTGCTTTTCTGCACAGACCATAGATCAGCTGCTGCTGCAAATGCCAGGTAATGCTGCATGGGGGTACTGCTGCAATGCCAGCTTCAGGGAGAGTTAAGAGAGTTATTTCTGCTCTCCCCCATCAGCGGACGCAAAATCCCTGATCGCAGTAGCCATTTTGTTATTGCAATCCCAGTTATAACGCAGTTATATTGGGTGGACCCTGAGGAACGCGTTATAACGGGGTTCAGCTGTATATATATATATATATATATATATATTCATACATAAATTTTTCAACTTTGCACTATCTGAGCCAATGAATACAGTGGGACATTCAATCCAATCATTGCTCATGAACAAAAAAACAAAAAAACACACAAAGAACATACAATACAAACAATGATTCCCTGGCGCACTGACAGATATTAAACCTGACAGGAGATGCAGTCCCATGAATCAAATGATGATAGATGAGATCCACAGTCCCACAATGTCCCGTTCCTTTTAGATTGGAGACTTGTCTGGAAATGAAAACAAAACAACCATTGCGCAGTACCCTATGGTCAGTTCCGTACACCCCCACCGTTGCTAGCTACTTGGTTATTTTGTTTTCATTTCCAGACAAGTCTCCAATCTAAAAGGAACGGGACATTGTGGACTGTGGATCTCATCCTTTATCATCATCATTTAAGTACATTTTTTCTTTAAGGAATAATATAATAGTAAGACAGCACACACTGAACAACAGCTAAATTCTCCAGCAAATGGTTTCAGGTTGAGGCTGCACCTTTTTAATAGCCTTCTTTGGCTCCTCCTCCTCATCCGTGGACTGCAAGTATGTTTTTTGGTTCAAATGCACAGATGTCTGTAATATAATCAATTTCCAGTACATTGGAGGTCATCTCAGGCAACACGGAAGTGAAAACGAACTGTTGTTTGATGATTTAAATCCATTGCGAGGGACCTACCATGGAGGACAGAGGCAGAAAGTAAGGAGATATCCCATTGTGTGGATACAGTACTGTTTCTCTTGTGCTGCATAACTCTGCCCTCCCTTGTGAGCGAATCTTCCTCATATTTTTTTTAACTGTATTAATAAAATAATCTGCACCATTGAATGGTGTGTTTGCTTTTCAAGCCCCTACATTCTTCTATTACCAAAGATTTGGAAATACTCTTAAGAAAAGCAGCACAACCAATGGATGGATTATTTATCATTCACCACATTTGAATAGGACTACTAGATATCTCAATTACAGAGACTTTTGTGTTTTATCTCATATGAATGTTCTGTATTGATAATATTTTATTGCATTTTTAACGCTATTTCGTTTATGTGGCCATCTGTCCCTAAAACTGCTTTTACAATTTTCAAGCAATCTGAACTGTAAAAAAAAAAAAAAAAAAAGTGGAAAAAGCACACAATTATGTGCTTTGGTACATTTCCCATTATTAAAATTTAATCAGGCCATTAGTAGTTCATATATAATATCAAGGAGTTCCAGAGACATCACACACACACAAATAAATACACACACACACACACACACACACACACACACACAAATAAATACACACACAAATAAATACACACACAAATAAATACACACACACACACACACACACAGATGCAGATACACATACACAGATACACAAATTGGAGAGCAGTGGAGAGCAGAGGCAGCGACGGATGTGAGTGACTGGGGGGGAAGGAGGGAAGAAAGGCATGCGATCCGGGCAGGCAGCTCCCTGCACACAGTCACTGGACAGGCAAATGTACACCTCTCTCTCCCTCCTCTCCCTCCATCCTTCTCCCTCCCCCCCACCTTCTCCTATCACCCCCCTACCTTCTCCTATCACCCGGGGCAGAAGGGGAAGGGACACAGTGCAGCCACAGGAGCCAGGAGCATAAGGCAGACACATACAGTCACTGTGTGCTCTTCACAAAGCGGAAGCGCCGCCCCTGGCTTCCTCTGACCTGCAGCCAATCCCCTGCGGCCCGGCCGGTATGAAGCAGTGATGGTGGGGAGGGATAATTGGAGTGATGGTGGGGAGGCTAATTGCAGCACCCCTCTAGGCAAGCCACGGCGCACCAGGGCGCCGCGGAGCACAGATTGGGAAACACTGGTCTATCTTATCTAAATGTATTTTTTCTTTTTGAGATTCATCTGGCTTATCTCATATCCATCTAATTTTTCTTTTAGATCCTTCTCAAAAGAAACAAAAATGTTTCATTAGGCATCTCTTTAATAATTTGTTCCTTTAGTTCTGCAATTTGCAATTCAAGATTTTGGAGTGCAGTGTTCCGTTCATCTATTAACAGCTGCATTATTTTAAAGGAACAGTTATCCATAATTGTGTGCCATTTGTTAAGGAATTCCTCTTTATCTTATTCATATGTCGGCATTTTCAGGAGTCTTAAAACTCTCGGTATCCTTTTAGCTTTACAGGATCGCTCAAGCTAATTTTATCCCACCAGAATCTGGTTTTAGTTAGCATGAATTTTTCCAGATTCTGGAATAAATGGCCTAGATCTAGTTTGGAGGTGTGGGGGGGGGGGGCCGGGGGGGCCGGGGGGGGGGGGGGCGGAATTATAATCACTGTGTTGAATGTGTAGTATGTACATGAAATGAGACAAAAATATACAGTATGTGACACTAAGACTGGTAAAATACATGAGATTGTACAATTTATTAACTGTCTTACAACATTTTGTCACTGTGTGCTCAACACAAACAAGGCGGGACCACTGGACTGAGGTGGGAATGGATAGAAACGTCACCCACAGCTATGAGGGCCCGTCTGGACTGTAGGTTGGTTGAGGTAGCCAGTTCGGGGTTGGAGAGGTTCAGATAGTCGATATACTTGCCAGGGTCTGGGTTGGAGAGGTACAGATCATTGCAGATACTATTAGCCATGATCTGGGTTGGAGAGGTGAGAATGATCATTGTCCGAGAGCAAAGGTCAGGGTTGGAGAGGTGCAGATTGTCGTAGATAGCCGGGGTAAGGAGTACGGAAGAGAGTTGTCAAAAAGCGAAACCGGGTCGGTACACAAAGCGAGGAACAGCAAGACAAGGCAAGACTGTGGAGGCAGAGAAGAGGTAAACACAACGCAACTATGATTATGCTCAACCAATGTGCCAGTTGCACAGCTGAGCATAAATGATGGAGAGGCACCAATGAGAAGAGAGGCGGAGCGGGGGTGGAGTGTTTGCCGGGAGCAGGACCCCTGACTGTGGACGGAAGTAAGGCGGGAGCACGCCAAGGGCGGCCTGACTCCTGGATCCTTACACATTTATTGTATACATTATTGATTGCCCTTACAATCTTTTGTATATAAGGAAGAAATCAGACCACTGCAGATCAGGATTTGAGAACACGTTATTGGGATTAAAAATGTCAATTATAATTTGGATAGAGGAAAAAAGATTCACAACCTTGCACATCATCTTTGACCGATCATGTGGGTAACATAGAACTACACTTTAGAGGGATAGAAGTTTTCCCAAGAGATTCCAGGAGAGGTGATAGAGAATGATGATCTCGTTCTCTAAAAGGAACAATTTTGGATTTATACCATCGGAAGTAAAGCACATGGGATCTTAATGAATTAATTGAATTGGCTCCTTTTGTCAAGTGATAAATCTGTACGATTTTGCCACCAACTAAGATTAAGGTGCCTATGCAGTAAAGGTTCATAAAAAAATTATACATTTCATTTATACAGATTAAACATTTCATTGCACATTCCAATCACAGATCTCACTCTATTGCGAGCCCACTGCTGAGCCTCATAATGGGGTGCCCCGAATTGATCGTAAGTCATTCTCATGGGAGGTTGACTAGCTCTTTGGCTTCTGTGCAGGTGCTCTTCCGTTACTCCCTCTGGAGAGTAACAGATCTCGCTTAGCAATTCAGTCTCTTCCCTTGAGGGGCTCAATGTTTTGACACAGTCTCTTTGAGGCACAAAGCATGGGCTCTGCGGGTCTAAAGGCTGGCTCATTTGAGTCAGCTTATCTGGCGTTGGACCAAAGGGCCCTTTACCCGTAGCTCCTTCGGGAGATGCCCCAGTCTTGAGAAAGGCAGTATTTGTCTGCCGAAACGTTGGACTTTATGGCATATTAAACCTACTTTTGAGTAAGACCATGTGCCTGCTTCTTCTTTGTACTGGAACATTTGGGACTACAGGAGCTCCCCAGGACCAGCGCACCAGCAGCTAAGTACCCCACCTCTATTACCATTGATATTGAGTGCGTGTCTCATCCTCTGTTCAGGTCCGGGGACCCCACGCTTCCCGAGATACAGGCCCTATTACGGGGTGCCGGTATCTCCAATGCATGGAAATGTCCCTATCACATCACGTGGGACAATTCCATGCATACGAGATACTGGCACCCCTTAGCGGGGCCTGTATCTCAGAAGCGGGGGTCCCCGGACCTGAAACCAACACGGTTATGCTCTGGAGACCCCCCTGCTCATCTACACTAGTATTAAAATGTATATTAAAAAATATTTAGAAGGCACAAATACACACCCCCCCCCCGTGGCCCCCCCCCCCCCCACCCCCATAAAACCATTATTTATCTTTTACACACACGATTAATATCACAGGCCAGCGGGGTCCCCGCATGGTTCCGATGGGTGTCTGCATGCCCCACAGTGCACCCCAGGGGGTACCCACAGGTGTCTGGGGGCCTCCAGGAGGTCCCCCTAGGCTCCGTGGGCTACAGATGGTTCCCGCGGGCCCCACTGGGGTCAAAGGGTGGTCCGTGCGGGTGTCTGGGGTTCCCAGGTCATCCTCACGGGTGTCTGGGGGCCTTCGGTTGTTCCTACAGGATTCTGGGGGCCCGCAGGTGGTTCACGCAGGTGCCTGGGGGACCTCAGGTGGTCCCCATGGGTACCCGGGGCCCCCACAGCTGTGGGCCCCCAGTTCTTCCATGCAGGGGTCCTTGGGTGGTTCCCATGGGCGTCCGGGGGACTTCGGGTGAATTGGGGTGTTTAGGTGTTCATGTATGTTTTATTATTGTGTCTTTTGTGCATTCATGTATTTTGATTAGGTTCCCATTGAGTGCTATAGTGGCTTATCAGGCCTATATTATATTGGTATGATGTACCACTATGACACTCAATGGGCACAGGGTGAGTCTGGCGTGGGTGGCTAGGCCTCCCTGGTGGGTAGCGGGACAGGGTGGTTATTAATCGTTAAGGTGATTAAGGGGTTAGGGGCCATTAGAATGTATTCTGCTATGTATTTTTTCTGGCAACGGAGGATATGGCCCTACAGTAAACTGACGAGGACGTCATTCATATTGCCAGGGGTAAGTAGAACTGTTTTATTTACTTTATGTATGCTGCATGGCTAATGTTATGTTTAATAATTGGCAAAAAATCTATTATCTATATCTGATTAAAGTTATTTTGCACATTTTTGTACTGTATGTGCTTGTGTTTGGGTGGTGGGGGTGTATTTATTTAAATGTAGGCCATGTTTTTTTTTTACATACAGGAATGGTACAGCAGGCCTGTGGGGACCCACGGGGACCACCCGAGAACCCCCGGACACCCATGGGGACCACCTGAGGACACACAGGGGACACACAGGGGAAGAACTGTGGGCTCCACAGCTGTGGGGGCCACGGGGACCTGCTGGGACCACCTGAGGGCCCCCACGGAAATCCGCCTGAGGGCCCCCAGACACCCATGGGGACAACCAGGGGACCCCACGGCTTGGATTTTCTAGTAACTCACCTGTATGTGTACATATTATCATACCAAGATGTATCACATTATCATCTGTAAGGTATCAATTAGATTACTGGCAGCAGCAGTTTAAATGTAAGTGGACACATTCATTTTCAATAGGTGTTCCTTTCTTTAGATTTCCCTTTCTATGCGAACACGATTTTTTTCTTACTTTTGTTGTTTACAATATTCCGTTCAGATGGGAGGGAGATATCAGCTTGCCAGTAGTTGATATGGGGTTTTCCCCTTCCTAGGAGCTGCACTTGAGTGACAGCGGATGGCGGTGACATCAGGCCTGGGCATGACCCATCATGAGCCAGACCTGATGCCCTCCTCCTGGCTGTACTTAAGGGCAGTACCACCTCAAATTCGGGAGTGCCTTTCCCCACTTGAGGAAGGCAGGTCACACAGTAGAGAGGCTGCATATTAGGTTTTCCCCAGTCCTCTTCCCTCCGGGGGGAGAGTGCGTGTGGATATTACCTCTGCCTCTGCTAGGGAGGCAGGCAAGATCTAGGATGGCTGCAGGTTCCCTTGGCCTGTAGTGACGGTCCAGGGACCATTCTTCAGTGGTAGCTGAGATGAACTGCATCGGGCAGAAACCTGCATTGTTACTGTGCTGTACAGAAGAGATAATAAACATTTCCTGTTGTTATACCTCCTGCCTGGTGCGTGACCTTACTGGGGGGGAGAGGTAATAGTTCTACCATGGGAGATTACCTTCTGTTTCTGGAGCCTAGGGCAGATGGAGATGCTGCACTGCTAAAGAGACATGTAGGGTATGAACCCCAGAAGCCTACTCCTGTGTCCCCACTACCACCAGTGGACGACAGCCCTTCTGTTGCCAGCAGGTATCATGCACCACATGACCAGTAATGGCCAAATCTCCCACTGGGTGGGGGAAACACCATTACATATATAATAGCTGACCGATACTGCTGGGGATCCAGCACAGGGACAGCCTGCACATAAGGGAGCGGTGGCGGTGAGAATAACATGATGCTGAGCTATCTGTAAACTGATTGTGTCATATGCTTTTAAAATTTGCACACATTGTAAGTGCATTTCTAAAAATTTTTATACATAAATAAATTTATATACGAACTGCGCAATGGTTCTTGTTCTTTTTTCCTGAGGTACCAACTTCATGATATTACAGAAAGATTACAAATGTTTGTGATATGCACGAATTATATACTACATTGTAAGTAGGCAGAATACAAGAGCCAAGATTCACATCAAGTCACCAAATTGAAAACACCTACAATTAGTTGTATTTTTCTCTTTTTTTTTATGCATCTATCCTATGCTCCTCCTGGAGTATTGCAGAAAATGCCAAGGCCCATATCATATCAGTTATGCCATAAGGGCATTGATATGTTTAAGAATTTTTTATTTGTATTCTTAAAACTGTTGCTGCAGTGTTTGCAGACAGCATAACTTGTCCAAAATGTATATTATTATAATTAAATATTAAAGGTTATCCTGGAGCAGATTAGGCCAGTCCGTCACTACCCAACTCTCTTTTTTGACTTTTGCTCACTTCTCAAAAATACTGCGTGTACCCTATGATTTATCCACTATTGTTAGTGAAATTCCAATAGAGTAAATGTGATTTTTGTGATATAGCCAGAATAATACTTGTCATTTATCAGTGCATTAATACTGTCAGTAAGGTAATGATCTGAATCCTAATTTGGTGCTCAGACTTGCCTTACAATGTAATTAAAAGACAATAATTATTTTAATGAAGAATTTCATTCTTTCATTATTATTGATCTTTCCAGGCTGAATACTGTAAAATTATATCTATACAATGATAATCAATCATTCTCTAAGAACTTGTTTAAGAAATCTTGCCTATCTAACAGACACACACAAGCAAAAGAGACAGTTAAAAAAACTAACCTTGGTAAATCCTCTGGCAAGTATCCTGTGCATGTTTTATTTTGGCAGTGCAGTCTCAAGATAAGGGTTGATTTACAAAAAATACCAATTGGTGGACATCTAAAAAAATGTGTACAAAAATATAAATCTTTTTAAATGTCTTTTAATCATTACGTCTTCAAAAGTTAGTAATTACAACATAAAACTAAAAGCAAAAATCCTAATAGGTCAAAAAAAAATTAAGTGAAAGATTACAGTACGTATCTACTGTAAATGAAATATACAATATTTCCAATGCAGAAGTAAGAAATAAATCACTGTGACAATGATGAGTTTTTGATAGCTATCTTGTATGACAATTGATTACTCTTCTGGTTCTGTTTACAGATAGTGAATGATTGGTGCTGGCAAGTATACTGTAGGTAGAAATGTGTGAGAAGAAACTAATTCTGACATTGATATAATCTTTCATCAGAATTTCAGGATATTGAAACCCATTGATAATCCCAGGACCATGGACATTATGATTGTAAAACACTAATAAGAAATTAGGGAAAGGCTTGGACTCCATAATATGCAATACATTTTTAGACTTGAACATTTCATAATCTGAATCATTATTATTATTTTTGTGAGCAAAAAGTGATAGGCTGACAATTTTATTGTGATCATTTTTTAATCCTACACATCTGTTTCTCAGAAAAAGGATAATTACTACTGTATAGCTTTCACATGCATTTTTTTGAGGCAGCTATTCCCTATCTTTACTTATTCTTTAAATTCACAAATCAGTCTTCAAGCTAAATAAAATGTAATTTAAACAAAATCTGTTAAGTGCCTCAACTGAGACTGCAATAAATAAGGCCTGAAACAAGCAGGATATATAATTATTTTTCCAAATTTGCAAAGTACCCTATTCAGAAAATTTTCCTTTGGAACTGCATTCCACATCTGCAGTGACAGAAGAAAATAATGGGGGATGATTGACTTTGTATATGGATGAAATGTCCATTGTAAGGAAAATAACCAAATATTTTAGTGCTGAAACTTTCCATTTGAAACACGTAACACTGTCCAGCCCTTGATGATATATATGACAAAATATGGTCATACTGTACTGTAAATTCTCCCCCTCATAATGTAGGGACCCATATAAGGGCATCTACGTCATCCAAGGGGTTGGCAAAGAAATACAGACGGCATCTTACCTTCAGCAATGTGGGAAGAAGCTGCAGACTGAGAGACTGAGATTCAGCTGCAGATGGGGATAGAGACATCTCTGTACCCCATCTAAAAGGTTAGTATAATTTTTCTCTACCTAGCAGATGTCCCATTAAACAAAGGATTCACATTGTTGGGGTTCCATTCAAAAGCATGGACCCCTGCAGGTTTAATCCTTCCGGGCCACATACCCTAGTGTTTTGTGGGCCATGATTGGACCGTAATTGTGCACATTTTTTTGCATGTCTTTTCCGCGCCCAAAAGAAAGGTACGTTTATCTACATCTGTAGTATATTTAGAGAAAATGTTTGTATCTACAATGTTAAGAATGCTTTATTTAATATTCCCATTGCAACAAATACATATCTTTAAATAAAGACATTCTCAATTTAGAATCTATTATCATATAAGCATACAGGCCCATATTTACTACTGAAAAATATTATTGTGTTTATACTGTACTGTATGTGCGTGTGTTTGGGTTATGCTTGGGAATTGTTCTGGGATAGACACAACTGAAAATATAGAGCAATATGCCAAATTTATGGTTGTTATTAAGAAATATTATGAATAGATTAGTGCACAATACTCACTTAATGCATTTGATAATCTACTGTACCAGTGCAAGAAACCATTAGCTTGCCACATCCCAGGAGTGTGCAAGCTACAAAGAAAATAATGTCACAATTGTATTGGGCCAAATTGCCTTGAAATTACAATAGTTATCAGTATTGCAGTTATAGCAGTGAATTAGATTAATGAATGTTATATTTGTCACATAAATATGCAGCTTGAGATTGATTCCTGCTTACTATGCTAATTGAATAAGTAATTCAATGTGTTTTTAATAGAGAAGAAATAACAATGTTCTGAATAAAAAATAATCACAAGAAAGTAAAGAGATCAGATGGATTTTAATATTTTTGGGGTTCAAATACTCCCTGATGTTTATGAGACCTGTATATATAGTAGAAACATCATATTGTGTTTTTAATAAGAACAAGACAATGACAAATAATAAATATTTTTGAGCGATTTTAATAGTACTGGTTGTTTTAACTCTATTTTAAAATATTTTCACAATCTCTATAAATACTGTACAGAAGAGGGAATGGGAATAGTTGGAAGAGGGAATCAATCCAACACATCATGTTTAAAAATAACATAAATACAAAACTTACTGAAAACAGCAAGCCTATAATTAAACATAAATACATTAACATAAATAATCAAGTGTGTATCAGCATACAAATTGCTTTCCCCCCACGACTATCACACCTTCAAATTTGCTATGGGTTATTTAAGACAATTGTTAGATTTTCCCTTGATAGATTTTCAGTTTAATCTGAGTCATGTTATGGGGACCTAACATTTTCTACTCTGCTGCCATGGCACATAACATAGTTAAAATATGCAAGATTACTTTATCTTTATAATAGAAAATGGGAAGTGATCCCGTGCCGGTGCTCTAGATAGCAGTTAGAGATATGGTAACTAGATGTAGCCAGTTCCCCCTCTGCATGTTGCCCCTCCCCCCCTCAAGTTGGTGGTGATCGCAGGTGCCTCCCAAAACAGTGTCGGACCCGTCGGCTGACCGCAGGAGTGGGGGGTGAACGGAGCATGTGTGGGTGGTTGCTGGGGGGGCTGGTGCGGCGTTACGGTGGCAATCGCGTAGCCAGGTACTCCCGGCAGCTCCCGTTGCAGGGCGCCACCATTTTCTATTGCCTGGCGCATGCGCAGTTCGGGCAGAAGTGTGGAGGCCCACGGATAGCTTGCGCATGCGCAGTTGTAGCGCGCAAACCCACACCAATCAGGAGAGGGCTCTAAGTAGGGACTACAAGTCCCATGAGCCTTAGGGTACCCCACGTGATGTCAGGGAGCCAATAGGGCTGCAGTATCTCCCTGCTCACAGGGAATTATATATTTTGCGTGCTGGGAGACAAGTCAGTCAGCGCCAGGAGAGGCTAGGGGAAGGAAGTGAGGGTGCAGGGGTCAGTGACCCACTGCACTAGGCCAGCAGCCCCCAAGGCCCCAGTTAGCCCTGAGCCACTCAGTAGTTTGTGGTGCTTCAGGGACAGGCATCATGTTAGGGACTCTGCCCCTTAGCAATTACAGTGTCAGTTAGGGACACAGCGGACGCTGCGCTTCCCACCAAGAGGCTTGGGATCAGGCCTACTCTGCCGAGAGAGCGGAACTGTACCCAGGGTGGACAGCCCTGACCGATCAATCCGCTGGAGGAACTGGACGTCACCAGGAAGTCACTGGATTCTTTTCAAAGATCCTTTTAACGCCCAGGTGCCGTCGCACTGGACAGGTATTGTTATACATGTGCACCACCTACAGAATACGCGCACATAGTGGCAGCGCTGACCATGGGACAAGGGTTACTGTGGACACGGTGTGGGGGTACACGTGGTGGGCAAGGGGTATACACTCAGAAGTGGGAGTGAATGACATTGGGACTTTAGAGTAAAAGATTATTATATGCATATCAGTAAAGGTTATTCTTGTTTATTCATACCAAGTGTGTTTGAGTCCTGTGAGGGACCCCTCCCGCACTGACAGGATCCCTCCCAGGTGGAGGCATTGCACCACGAGATAGAGTTATATATATGTACCCCAGGCTCCCCGAGCGGAGGCTTAGGCTCCTGAGAGCCACACAGGTAAAATACAGTATCAGTAGCATCTGTGTTCACAGGGAACACCCGTTACATTTGGAGGCACTGCTGAGATCAGCCCTGCGGTGCCCTACTCAGTAGTTCACGTAGTATCATATCAGTCAGCATGCCTGCGCTCACGCCACAACAAGTGGGCGAATGGGCCTAGAAACTAGGAAAACTCCTGCGACACGTGGTTGCCATAGGAGGGGTGCCGCACATGTACCCATGTTCACTGTCTGCAGTGCAGTTAGGACATTACCTGCTCTGGCGGGAGCCCGCCTTATCAGTAAGCACTACCACCTTGACCAGCAAGAGAACACCCTACTACTGGCCACAGAACAAGCTCTACACCCTCATAGAGGCCCACAAGTAGTGTATCTACCAGAGACCTTACCGCAAGGGTGCCCTCTCATTTACCCTGGAACCATCTCTAGTTACGCAACTTCCTCTACCAGACATGCAGGTTGGGAAGGCAAAGATATGGCCGCCAGTACTCCCATCAGATCGGACGTATCCCTACCACCAGTGACTTTCCTTTCTGATGCTTGGCAAGGGGCCACCAGCTGGGCCGGTAGCCCACCAACAGCACAGGCCCCTGACAGATTAACGAACCGCTTCACACCAACCCCTAACATGGGAGCGGGGATCGCTAGTCCCTCAGCTAGTGGCGGCTCCATGCTTGGAGTAACATTCCCGCAGGTTGTGGAAGCTATAACTACGTCAGCACAAGCTCAGAGTTATCGGAAGCTGAAGGCGTTTTCAGGAACAGTTCCTGTCCCCGCTGGTGAAGAAGGCATCGAGTCTTGGAAGGAACACACCCTCAAGGTGATCGATGAATGGCCCTGCTCTGTAGCGGTAAGACGGCAGAGAATCCTGGAGAGCCTCAGACCCCCTGCATCCACCATGGTCAGTGCACAGCACGACCAAGACACTGATCTCTCTGCTCATCAGATGGTAGAGTTGTTAGTCCAGATCTATGGCAAAGATGAAGAGGAAAGTGAGCTGTGGTTCAAATATTATGGTCTCAGACAGAAAGAGAAAGAAGACCTGTCAGATTTCCTTCAAGGAATTCAGCTGGTACTTTGGAAATTGCAAACTTGCGGCCTCATTCCAGCCTCAGATATGGACGAATACCGGCGCAAGCATTTCCTCCGAGGGGCCATTCCCCCGCATCACATAGTGATCATGATTAGGTGCTCCCTAATGAAAGGGCCTCCCCCTACATTCATGGACATTTTGGGGCTAGTCAAGGGACAAGAAGCCTATACCAAGCTACATACGTCCACCAAGGTCAAAGAACAGCTTACGAGTGACATTCAGGGAGTCTCCGTTCGCCGGGTCAAGAAACCTGTCATAGAAGAAGAGGAGCCGCCCAAGTCGCCCTCAATGAAAGGCCGAATTTCGGGGAAATCTTCCCCCACTTACCCAAGACATTTGATACCAAGGATATTGTCTGCTATGGCTGTGGACAGAAGGGCCATTTCTCCAGAGAGTGCCCCGAATGAGTCAACCAAGAAAAAAAAACTCCAAGTAAAGGAAGCTCGGTTAGGTCCATGATCTGCCGGATACAGACCACAGAAGCCAAGATATCCGAGGCCACCCCTGAGCCTCCCGAAGCTCCTACTGACCTAAGCCCCGACGATGGAACTCCACCAGGGGATGCTTACAGTCAGGTAGGCCCATCTGCCATCGTGCGTTTGGTACTAGAAGGGATCTATGCCTCTGCTCTACTGGACACCGGATCCCAAGTGACCATAATATACAGACAATTCTATGATCAACACCTCAAACACTGTCCCCTGAGGTCGGCGGAACATATGAAGGTGAGGGGTTAAGTAACGAAGAATACCCCCTCATGGGATCATGAGGGTTCAACTGGAGATACTCCAACTGAACAAAAGCAAGAAACATCCCATGCATGTGGAAGCAATGGTATGTCCTGAGCCTCAAGGACAGTGTCAGTACCCGATCATCTTGGGAACAAATACTAATATAGTGCGAGCTGTAATCAGAGCATACCTGAAAGAGACCAACGAATTACCAATGGCCAATCCACTCCTTGACCCTGTACTACGGGATGAGTGCAACCGGGTATATGCCTTAGTGTGTCACGGGGACCTCTACAATCGTCAACGCCGACTGACAACCATTTCACTAGGGGGAGTGCAACGTATGGCTGTTTGGTGCTGTTATCCCAATTGAGATGAGACAGACCATCTTTTTTCTCTGGAGAGCACCTCTGAGAAAGAAGTTCAGAGGGGGTATAGGGTAATACCCGAAGTGAGAGAGTGGACGACTAAAATTCCTCTACGATCCTACGTATATGTTCAGAATATCTCCCCATTCCCGATGGACCTTGATGCAGGACGAAGTTTGGGCCGCATATATCCAGTCAGCCCTGTGGAAACAGTACCACAGGTGAACGCCGCTGCAGTGGAGGAGCAGTTAGTCGATCTGGATTTCAACTTCGGAGATTCGACGCTGCCAACTGAGTGGAAGGATCGACTGACAGCCAAGTTGAATGAACGAAGGATGGTGTTTTCCAAAAGTGAGATGGATGTGGGTTGCAGTCGCAGTGCCCAGCATACCATTAGATTGAGTGACATCACTCCGTTCCGTGAACGCTCTCGTCGCATCGCCCCCAGTGATGTGGTCGATGTAAGGAACGTCCTGAAAGAAATGGAGACTGCTGGGATTTTGACGGAGTCTCTGATTCCTTTTGCGTCACCCATAGTGGTGGTAAGGAAGACGAATGGATCCGTAAGACTGTGTGTCGATTATCGAACCCTGAATAATTGTATGGTACCCGACCAATACAACCTTCCTCGCATTGAAGATATTCTGAATGCTCTACCCGGGAGCCAATGGTTCAGTGTTCTTGACTTGCGGTCTGGGTACTACCAGGTACCTATGAGTGCAGAGGACCAGGAAAAGACAGCCTTCGTCTGCCCCCTGGGTTTCTACCAATTTACGCGTATGCCCCAAGGTATATGTGTGGCCCCTGCTACCTTCCAGCGACTGATGGAGAAGATTATCAGAGACATGGACCCTTGGGAGTGTCTAGTCTACCTGGACGACATCATTGTCTTCGGGAAGACCCTGGAGGAGCACGAAGAGAGGCTGCTTAAGGTGATAGACCGTCTTGGAAAAGAAGGGTTGTAGTTGTCGCTCGACAAGTGTCAGTTCTGTCACACCTCAGTGACTTACGTGGGACACATTGTGTCTGCTCAAGGAATTGCCAACAATCCGGCCAAAGTAGAAGCGGTAGTGAACTGGCCTCGTCCCAAGAATGTCACGGAACTGCGATCATTCCTGGGATCTGTGTGTATTACCGTCGCTTCGTGGAAGGGTACTCCAGTCAAGCTAAACCCCTGTCCAATCTTTTGAAGATATATTCCGAAGATACAGGAAGGAAGGCCACGTCGACCCGTCATCCGTTTGGCGATAAGTGGACGTCCGAGTGTGAACAGGCCTTCCTGAATTTGAAGAAAAGCCTAACCGGAACACCGGTGCTTGCGTATGCTGATCCAGAACAACCATACATTCTGCATGTGGATGCCAGTCTCAATGGACTGGGCGCCGTCTTACATCAGAAGCATCCGAGGGCCTTCGACCCGTAGCCTACGTCAGCCGCAGTCTGACACCCAGTGAACAAAAATACCCTGTACACAAGTTAGAGTTCCTGGCTCTCAAATGGGCGATCACGGAAAAACTCCATGATTATCTTTACGGTGTTACGTTTGAGGTAAGGACGGACAACAATCCCCTCACATACATTAATACCTCCGTCAAATTGGATCCATCAGTGAACCGATGGCTGGCAACTCTATGTAATTACAGATTCTCTCTGTAATTAGCCGGGCCTTTGAACATTGGAGCTGATGCTTTATCCCGACGACCAGGACTAAGTGCAACTCCAGATGATGATGAGTGGGAAGAAATCCCCGGGCCAGGGATGCGAGCAATGTGTAGCACGGCTGCATCATCAAGAATCAAGTGGCCTTCTCAGAACTACGGGTTGCAGATTCCTTAGGATGCCAGTCGCAGGCTATCCCAGCCACCTACTGTGATCCAAAGGGAATGAATATAACTCACGACAAGGTAATACGATGGAAAGACCTAGTGGACTACCAAATGAGAGATCCGGTAATCAGCATCATTCGGCAAGCTGTTCAAAGGAAGAATCCAGCTCTACTGAAACGTTCTTCCAGAGACCTGATCGCGTTGCTAATGCGTGAGATGGACACGTTTGAAATGGACAATTGCTTATTCTTTCGGGTAGTACAATATCACAACCACAGTGATAGGTGACAATTGGTTCTACCCCAGAATTTAAGATATACACTGGCATCACATTTAATTCTTACCTTTCCCGCACGGCTGGATGTGTGCGGGCCGCGTGGTGATGGCGGGGAACAAAAATGCGCGCAAAGTGGAGGGTTGCACGGAGGGGATGCGGCTGGCGCGCTGTTTAGTCACGGCGCCAGCCGGAGTAAATCCCCGGCCAATTAGTGGCAAATGTAAGAATAAAGGCTGCCGCAGCAGTATGGTATTGACGTCTCTACATGATGAACATGGACATCTCGGTGTAGAGAAGACCTTTGGGTTGGTCAGAGACCTCTTCTTCTGCCCCAAAATGTGAGAAGCGGTAGAACACTGTCGCCGTTGTTCCCGGTGTATACAACGCAAAACCTTGTCTACAAGAGCAGCGCCCATGGGCCACCTAAAGAGTTCTGGCCCAATGGACCTAGTGTGTATGGACTTTCTGTGCATTGAGCCCAAAACCCGAGGAATATGTAACGTGCTGGTCATCACGGACCATTACACCCGTATGCTCAGGCCTTCCCCACGAAAGACCAGAAAGCCATCACAGTGGCAAAAATACTATGGGAGAAGTACTTTGTTCACTACGGTCTTCCAAACCGTCTTCATTCCGACCAAGGCCAGGATTTCGAGAGCACTTTGATCCGGAAATTGCTCAAAATGCTGAACATTGCTAAATCGCGGATGACTCCGTACCATCCCGAAGGAGACGCTTTGCAAGAACGATTTAATAGGACCCTGTTGGACATGCTCGGAACCCTGAAGGGTGCGCAGAAAACTGAATGGAGTCGACACATAGAGGCTTTGGTAGACGCGTACAACTGTACCCGCCATGAGTCAACTGGATTCTCCCCATACTTCCTTGTGCTTGGGCGAGAGGCGAGACTACCAGTGGATGTACGTCTTCGAGTGTCAATGGATGGGATACACAATGCTACCCATTTCAAATATGTGCAAAGACTTAAGGACAGTTTGCAACAAGCTTACCAACAGGCTGAGAAGTCAGCAGCTAAACTGAATGCCGGCAATAAAAGACAAAACGACCATAAAGTCAAATATTGGGAGCTACGTCCTGGGGACGCTGTGCTGCTTCGTAATCTGGGAGTCCCAGGAAAACATAAATTGGTGGACCGATGGAGAGATGGTGTATATGAGGTAGAGTCACAGATGCCTGGCCTCCCGGTCTATCGCATCAAAGACACTGAAGGTCGGGTAAAGGTTTGGCATCGTAATAATCTTCTTCCCATTCCACAAGTGGGAGATGAGAAAGCAGAAATACTGGCCACACCGCTGAACGGTGAGTCCGATCCCACAAAGATTGGTCAAGAGACTGTGAATTATTACACCAACTCTGAAACTCCTGAAGATCCTATGGAAGGACCCTCTCAAAGGGACTATTCCACTAAAGGGGCATCTCCCAGAAGAGCTACGGTTAAAGGGCCCCGTAGGCCAATGCCTACTAAGGTGGCTCCAACAGGCCAGCCTTTGGATCCACAGAGCACGTGCTTTGTGCCAAACAGAGACTGTTCAGAGACATTTCTCCCTCAAGGGAAGAGGCTCAGCCTCAGGATTGTACCTATTACTCCCCAGAGGGAGTTGCTGATGAACAGCTCCATAGGAGCCAAAGAATAAGGTACCCTCCAAACCGGGTAACCTATGACCAAATTGGGGCACCCCCTTATGGGGCTCAGCAGTGGGCTCGCAGCAAAGTGCAGTCTGTCATTGTGATGTTCAATGAAATGTACAATCTGATATAGAGCTGACAAGTATACGATTGTATTTGATTGCTGCCTTTTTATTATATTATTATGTCGTGACATTTTCATTATATTACTGCTGTTTATAGTTACAATAGTCATGTGTCCCTAGCGAGTTCAATGGGGTTTTTACCAGGGGGAGGATGTAGCCAGGTCCCCCTTTGCATGTCGCCCCCCCCTCACCTTGGTGGTGATCGTGGGTGCCGCCGAACAGAGTGACGGACCCATCGGCTGACCGCAGGAATGGGGGGCGAATGGAGCTTGTGTGGGTGGTTGCTGGGGGGATGGTGCGGTGTTGCCGCGGTGAAAGCGTAGCCATGTTCTCCCGGCGGCTCCCGTTGCAGGGCATCGCCATTCTCTATTGCCTGGCGCATGCGCAGTTAGGGCAGAAGTGCGGAGGCCTTCGGATAGCTTGCGCATGTGCAGTTGTAGCGCGTGAACCCACACCAATCAGGAGAGGGCTCTAAGCAGGGACAACAAGTCCCATCAGCCTTAGGGGACCCCACGTGATGCCAGGGAGCCAATAGGGCTGCAGTATCTCCCTGCTAACAGGGATTGATACATTTTGTATCAAGTCAGTGGGTGCCAGGAGAGGCTAGGGGAAGGAGGTGAGGGTGCAGAGGTCAGTGACCCACTGCACTAGGCCAGCAGCCCCCTAGGCCCCAGTTAGCCCTGAGCCACTCAGTAGTTTGTGGTGCTTCAGGGACAGGCCCCAGTTTAGGGACCCTGCCCCTTAGCAATTACAGTGTCAGTTAGGGACACAGCGGACGCTGTGCTTCCCACCAAGAGGCTCGGGATCAAGCCTACTCCACCGAGAGAGCGGAACTGTACCCAGGTGGACAGCCCAGACCGATCAACCCACTGGAGGAACCGAACGTCGCCAGGACGTGCGGGATCCTTTTCGAAGATCCTTTGAACGCCCAGGTGCCGTCGCACTGGGCCAGGTATTGTTACACACGTGCACCACCTACAGAATACTCACACATAGTGGCAGCACTGACCACGGGACAAGGGTTACTGTGGACACGGTGTCGGGGTACACGGTGGTGGGCAAGGGGTATACACTGAGAAGTGGGAGTGAATGACACTGGGACTTTAGAATGAAAGATTATTATATGCATATCAGTAAAGGTTATTCTTGTTTATTCATACCAAGTGTGTTTGAGTTCTGTGAGGGACCACTCCCACACTGTGGGGATCCCTCCCAGGTGGAGGCATTGCACCACGAGATAGAGTTATATATATGTACCCCAGGCTCCCCGAGCGGAGGCTTAGGCTCCTGAGAGCCACATGGGTAAAATACAGTATCAGTAGTGTCTGTGTTCACAGGGAACACCCGTTACATACTGTATATAAAAGTCTGTATAAGCAGACAATGTTTTGAATGCAATGCTCCAGGAAATATGTGACCACTGCAAAGAAGATACTGATATATCTGGCCGATAAATGTGTGGACAATGTAACAGGTAGGGGAAAAGAGACAGAGGGGGAGGGGATAGGGTACAGGCAGTAGGAGACTCATAACTGTGAACACGAGTTGCCGTTTGATCCAGCCTCGCCACAAAAAAACCCAAATGATTCCTGCTGTCACACACTGGCCACAAATAAACAGAGGGGAAGGTATAAATGTACTCATGTTCCCAGTGTCCATGTCCGTATACATTGTGACGCAAAGCAGCATATAATGCTCCTGGTCGATGTGTGCCCCAGTCAAGAGAAGGGAATGCAAGAAGAAAAAAAAAAGTACAGTGCACTGCAAAATTCAGTTATGAGATAGGACTGTAAGCCATAAATTTTTTTTAATGAAAATAGAAAAATGTTCATCATTCCGACAGTCATTTCTGATGCATTTCGAACCACTATGAAAAATCAGCAAAACAGGTAGCGCTAACTAATGACAAAAATAGTAATATAATGTTTAAAACACCTATGGTGTGGACCAAGGTTCACACATAAGGGGCTGCCTGGTGATACAACAAACTGACCCCCTGGTCAGAGCAAGAATATGGAAGAAAATATGTATCTATAGGCGCCTATTCAAACAATAACAGTAAAAAAGGATATAAAAACTAAGCCTGTTGGACGATCAGGAAATGACTCCTCAGGGTGTACTTAAAAAGAAGAAAGCACAATACATAGCGTAATACTGTTGTATAAATAGACAAACAACACTAAAGACAACATACAGCTGAGAGATCAAATGGGTGAAAATATTAAAATATTAAAGATAAAAACATTTAATAACAAAATTCATAAGCATACATAGACATAAAAACAATTGGACACAAATAATTGTATAAGCACACTGCAACACCGGTGGATACTGATGTAGTGCCCACTCACCAGATGGATATTGTAAGCAGGCAGTGGATATAATAGAGAGTATACCCTCTCGGTGAAGTTGGCTGCATACTCCTGGGCGTCTCCGTTGGTGTGTGCACGCCAGCCGGCGTGTGAGCAGATGGTTTCTCACAGCGCACTGGAAGGGACGCGCAGCTACTCCAGGTCTGCAGCAGCAGATTCAACAAAACGTCACGAGCACAAGCCACCAGTTCTCTGTACTACAGCAACGCTGATTCGTTCTTGTCGTGGGGGAGATTCGCCAAACGCAGTGAAGCAGAAGTGCAATATATGCCACCCGACGCGTTTCGAAAGCTAACTGCTTTCTTCCTCAGGGATATAAGATATTAAAAGTCCATTGATGGTCCCTTAAATAGAGCGTCCACAATTAAATGAATTATTTTCACCTGCAGACTTATGCACATGTGCAATAAAGCAATTGAGTCAATTCTTAGTCAATGTTGTGTGTTTCAAACACTTGCGCAATAGAATAGTCTATAACAATGTTTATTTGTGCTGCTGCAGTTTGAAGACTCAGCTGAATATAGACAAAACATACAATACAAAACAACATAGTGTATAGTGAAAAACCTGAAGGTTAAATGTTTAAATTTATTAAGATGTGACCACTTATAGTGGTATATAGCAATGAGAACTTATACAGTATTAACTATAATATAAATGTGTAGTGAATATATCAACGTGATTGTGTTAGGTCAATAAAATACTAAGTGTACTAACAATCTTTGTGACATGTGTGGATTATGTTGGGTGAATTAGTGTACTATAAGTGGGTAACTAAAGATTTGATGTGATTATAAAACTTATATCAAACAATTACAACGGGCATAGGAGTTAGACACCTAAATGGACAAATTGCAGGGAATAGCAGAAATGGATACTAGATAAACTGTGTCAGTGATACAGTGCAGGGTTACCCTACCAAAAAAGCTTTAAGATCAAAATCCACGTTTAATCCTAATGGGGATAAGGTTTTTAGTTCGTAAATCCAAAAGGATTCTCTCCTCCCCAGTAGGCTCAAAGCGTTTCCTCCTCTCCAATGTGGAGTGATACTTTCTATTGCAATACATTTTAGACCTTTGGGATCCTGGCTGTGCACTTGAAGAAAATGATTTGACACACTATGTGTAGTTAAACCAATTTTGATATTATATGTGTGTTCATACAAGCGTCTTTTGACACATCTGGTGGTCATACCCACATACTGCAGACCACATGGACATTCAAGCAAATAAATAACAAAAGAACTATTACATGTAATATGTTGTTTTATTTTGTAATTTTTTAAGGTGTTATTAGATGTGAATTCTGATGATTTAATACTATATTTGCAAGCAGTGCATCTATTACATGTATAATATCCCCCACGGGACAGTGCCTTGTGACAAGCAGGCTGCAGCGATGGACAGCTTGGTGCCAATCTTTGTCCTATATTAGGAGCTTTAGTAAATATAATTTGAGGGTTCTCTGGCAATATACCTTCTAGTTCTTTATCTTTTTTTAATATTGGCCAGTGTTTTTTAAAGATTTTGCGTATATTAGGTGCCATTTGGTAATACTGGGTGATGAATGCCAAATTGGATGTTTTGTTCGTATTTTTATTTTTATTTTGCAAAAGATTGGTTCTGTCCATCGCTGCAACCTCAGTGATTGCTTGGTCTAGATCCCGAGAGGAATATTTCCTTTCTATGAATTTGTTTTTAAGATCCTCTGCTTGAGTGATAAATGTGTCTACATGTGAACTGTTTCTTTTTAAACGAATAAATTGACCCTTTGGTATATTTTTAACCCATGTAGGGTTATGATGACTTTGTGCATGGAGGTAATTGTTAGATTGTACAGGTTTGAAATATGTACTAGTGTGAATACAATTGTCTACAATCATTATCTCCCAATCTAGGTATTCTATTTTAGTGGGACTAATAACACAAGTGAACTTTAGATTGTTAACATTATTGTTCATATATATTTGAAAATCATTTAACTGTGCTAATGTGCCTGACCAAATAAAAATAATATCATCTATGTAGCCATAAAAAAACGTTTAATGAAAATAGAAAAATGTTCATCGTTCCGACAGCCAATTCTGATGCGTTTTGAACCACTATGGTACTTTATCAAAGAGTGACTGCAGGTAGACAGGAGGATCCATTTGTAGTGGCTTCAAGTTATTAATCAAATATAGGTGGATACAAGTGAAATCAAACACCTGAAGGTTAAGCAATGTGCCAGAAATTGGTAAAGGAAGCTGCTACACTATGGTATCCTCTAAGTCCAATAGAAACATACTGACATACAAGAAAGAAAATACATTGTATTCCTAACATCCTGAATCAGAGGGGCAACATATACCAATACCGTAGGTAGCAATAAGTAGCAAAAAATGACAAATGTAACAATTGAAACATATACCCACTGAAACCAAAAAGCCTACTAAATGCAAAGTATTCTAGTAAAATAAACTTAAAACAAAAAAAATGCTGGAAGTAGTAAACTTACTAAATTAAAAACAGAATACTATGTAGCCCTCTTTCCTCTAGTGTGAAGGATCTACTGGTGCTGGCTTTACCTGTCAGCTCACAGGGATCTTAACCTCCACTACTGGGAGCCTGGGGTAACAAAGATACTGAGTGGCAGCTCCTCCACCTGCATGGGATCCCAATTGGATAAGATAACCCTGAGCAGTAACTATTAATAACAATCCACAGATTATAATAGCAACCTTTACTGTGAGCAATAACCATAAACATATACATGCAATAGCAATACTAGAGGTTACAGCTATTACCTCTCCGCGCAGGGCGTTGTCCCACCACCGTGTACCCCCACACCGTGTCCACAGTACCCGAGGTGTCCTTTGGTTACTTCACCCAATAAGTGTCCCCAAAGATGACCGCACTTCTAGGCGTGATCAGTGCCTTTTAAACCAGTGATGGTGCACGTTTGGTGAACAGTACCTGCCTGTGTCCACACCTGGGCGTGCTAACGAGTAGAAGTAGAGGATCCACCGTTCCAACAATATCCTCCGCTGGATGGGATGCTTCCTGCTGGAGTAACCGCCGCGATGATGGTCAATCCTTCTATTGAAGCCTGGTCCCAGACTGCGGTAATAATGCTTCTATGACACAGCTGTGGCCCTAAGCTGGCTAAACACTAAAGAGACAGGATCCCTAACTGAAGGGCCTTCCCTACAGCAGCCACAAGCTTAGAGTGAGTTGGGGCCTAACTGGGTCCTAGGGGATTTCTGGCCTAGTGCAGAGGGTCACAGACCCCTGCACCTGTACAACCTCCCCTAGATGCATCCCTGCTCCAACTTGCAGCAAGCCCTTAGAGCACCAACTGTTACAGCTGCCTCAGCAGGGAATCCTAACACTTCATTGGCCAGGCCTAGTCACCTGACTCCACAGCAACCTCCCTTCTCCCAAGCTGCAGCGGAGGTAAAAACCAAACCTGGGAACCCAGGCCACAACTATAAAGAGGAGATAGACATTATGAATAATAATGTATACCGTTAGAGACACTGAAAGGTGTATAAAGCAAATAAAAATGGAATGAAATCATAGAAACTAAAGACCACTGCCCATGCCTCAAGGTAACACTGAAAGACCATCCTATATCTTTTTAAAATAATACTAATGTATAGATCCATAAAGAAATTCCAAAATTTGATGAATAGGATATGACCCTATCAATAAAATTATTAAATATGTATAATAGAGTGATATCAAAATAAAGAAATAAAAAACAAACATAATATCAAAATAATAATAATAATAATAATAATAATAATAATAATAATAATAATAATCTGTGTTCCACAAAAAATAATAATGGAATACTGGATAATAGTAATAGCAAACACCCATATACTGTATATATGTATCTAAATGAATATCAAAAAATAGGGACATCTGACTATAATGTAGTAAATATAAATAAACAGTCGTTCCTTCAACGATAAAAAAAAAAATATATAAATATATATCATAACATATATTATATAATATATATATATAATATATATAATATATATAATATATATATAATAATCTCTGGACGAAACGCTAGGATGTGGCACTAGGCACGACCCCTGGATGACTCTCCCCATGGAGCACATGTAATTATGATGCAGTACACTGTTGTCTCTCTATTGGAATTATACCACCTACAGTATAAGAACTTTTTCAGTGAGCTGGTTATTGGACTTTGCACACTATATGCATTAAGGTGTGTCTATTTATACACACTTTATGTGGCTTGTTGACTGCCTATTGTTATTTTCAACAGCTTGAGAGAATTATCAACCAACAGCTTATTCCTCACCCTGGGAGTTGACTCTATCTTGCTCTCACAGGCTTCACCTTGAGTACTGCTTTGAAAGTATTATTTTATAGGCAGCTGGTTTCTTTATGTGCCGAGTTTTGTATATACTTACTCCAGCACTTTGGATATTGTTTCATGCCTTGTATGACCTTGTGCCATTTATGTAACATTGGCCACTTACTTACCTCACTGTGGATATACTGTAGGTGATTCCTTATTGCTATTTCATAGGTACTGGTGACTACAATGTTAGTTCAGCTTTCCCAAACATCAGTGTTTTCTGTAGTGCTGGTGTCAGGGGTCCATGCTCCACGCTCCGTCAGCTGCTGCAATCTTGTGGTCCCACGTGGAGATATCAGCGTCTTCCCATGGTTCCTAGGGAGAGATCCATATGGCGTGCCCTCACCGCAACTGTGCGTCCATCCAATCAACATTCTATTTAACTGTTTCAGATCTGGTCTGTGATACTGTAGTTTCATTTGTGGTTTCTCACATGTTTAAATCTCAGATAAAGAGATATATATTGATAAATACGGATGTTTATTATAGATCTATTTTAGGGGTCTTCTCTGACACACAATACAAAGGGTTGTTGATTCTATTGTGTATTGTTCACAGTGTTATCCATGCCTTTTATATATAGAATTTTCTCTCAAGATTTTACATCTCCTGATTGTAATTTATGTTATATATACAGTATGTTGGATTCTTATTGTGTGTCACTTATAGTGACCTCAATGTATAGTTTCTATTTGAACTATCTGTTGTTAATTCAGACTTAGCTTTGTTTTCATAGGAGGGGCTATATTAATGTGTTCAATGTTCAGCCCTAACCATACTCCTTGAGAAAGGGCTCTATAGCCCGAAACGCATGGGAGGTTTTTTCTGTTCTGTTCTTTGTCTGTTTTTTGTTTTTAATGTACCTGGCGAGTTGAAGATGCTTTTTCTGGAACAGGCCTTCCTATACCAATTGGTTCCTGCTCGTTTACAATTGTAACAAGCCTGATAATATGAAAACAAATTGCAGACAAAAGATGTTAGGGAAAAAGCAACGTTCCAAAATACTGCTCCCCAACCACTCCGTCATTGTTCCTAAACCAAAAATACTTGCTCTCAATTTCCCAGTATTATGTAACTCAAAGATCCAGAAACCACAATGGGTACATTATATCATTCTGTCAAATTGATGAAGAATGGAGTAAAATGATATAAGGGAATGAGCATATAAAAGCATTCAACGTGAGCAAAACATGTGAGGGAAAATATTTATTTATTTTTTGTTCCTAAAGGATTAACAAGGAGGTGGGGTAAATGACGGGTTAATAATGAATTCCAACTTGCATACAAACAGTATGAAATATGAATCCAACTCCCTCATCCTTTCTAAAGTGTATCACTTAAAGGTGATGTCTCCTGGAGTTAGACTTTAGACAATCTGAATAAATTCCTTGAATATCAATAATACAAACACTTCCGATAGTACTCAAAACCATGTTGTTTGTAAATCCGATGGTAGCTTGTTCCCAACTTGTAGTCAGATGCAGAAATAGTATCCATGAGGGGACGAATAAGCAGTGCACTGTGAAGGAAAACGATGGAGGCTAGATTACTCAAAAATAGAAAAACTGTTTATTGGGCCATCAGCAACATATTAAAAACAGATAACAAGCAGAGGGACCTGTGACATGTTTCGCGCATGCGTGCACTTTTATTTTTTAGGATCACATTTGATCATTTCACTGAACATTTGAAGGAGTCATTTCTGATTGGTCTTATAATTTCTGTGTTCTGCCATTGAAAGAAGGGGGAATCCACCCTTCTCTTTCTATTTTTATTTGTGTTTGTCTTTTTTAAAGATCTCACAATTTACTGTGTTGGTGTGAAGGAAAAGTATTTCCTTACTGTGGAGTTAAATATCATAACGTTCTGTAGCATTCAATTATTTAAGATTTACTAAAAGCAGAAATTATATTTACATTTTTAATTAGGATTTTCAAGGTCAATACTCCCAGATAGTTGACTACCCAGATATATGCATGTCATGTCAGAAATTATAAAATGAGTGATGCAGTGTTCAGAATCCCTGTAGAAGTTTAAAAGTACCACATGAAAAAAAACCTATGTAGAAATTATTTTGTTTTAAGGGTGCTTTTTACATCTTTTATTTTATGCATGAAACCATTTAAAGTTCTGTTAGGACACAGGATATCTGTCTGAAAGAATATTACTAATGTTAATATTTTTAAGACATGGCTGTCAGTAATCAAAGGGCAGGATCCTCATATGTGCTGCTGTCCGAGGCAAGAATGAAGGAGAGGGGGGATATGTTCTTGTATTAAAGGCAGAGGTTATATGAAAAAAATTGGAAAGGTAATTTAAAATCAGGAGGCAATTGGGATTACAGTTTAGATTTTAAAGGCAAGAGGAAATAATTTATTTTATTATTAAGGTTTCTCTGTTTGTATTGAAGGCAGGACAGGGGCTTTTTTATTTCTCTAAATGAACCTTTCTGTCATTTCTTTAAACAGCAGAAATATTGCATTTCACCACAACAAATTGGTAAATACAGAATACAGTTAGTTGAGAGGGCAAAGATAATTTAAGATTAGTAGAAATAGGTATGGTTAGACAAAATTGGAAGGTATGTTTGCAATTTTAAAGAAATGTAGCAATACTATTGTTACTGTAAAAAGTTTATAACACTGAATTCCAGATGTTAAATAAAAACAGTCACTCAAGTGTGTGTGTGTGTGCATGTGTGTAGATAATGATGAGGGTACACTTAAAGAGTTAACACCTCAAATTGAGACATTGCAGAAGGAGTGGATACTGTTGGTACAAATGCTCTGAAATAAATGGAAATAGAGTTTAAAAAGTATGAAAAGGACATTCTTACAATGAAGAAAATATTTTTTTCAAGCGATTTAACAGATTACAGACTTGGCAAAGTCTACACATGAAAGACAGACCAAAAAGACTCCAAAGAAAACCAAAGATGGCTCCTCTGCAAGTCACAAGATATGATGTGGATTATTCAGACTGTGATGCTGCACCTAAAACTGGTTCTAAACATGATCAATCTTTATTAACCAGGGGAGGAGGACAAGAAGGGGAGGAAAGAAGACTAAGAAACCGGGATCAATTTGGTTACAAGGGAAAAATAGGCCCACAGTCACAACAGAGATAAATCCACTGACTATTGGGAACCTATCAGAAACTATCCTGACACCACCGCAAATTTGCGTATTGCAGCACGTTTTATCTTTTGTGCCAACACATAGGTGTGATAAGTTTGAGTGGATCAAAGATGTGCACTCTTTTGTAGGAAGTTATTACTACATAAGCATTATCTAAAAACAACAGTAGATATGGAATCTAATACTTTAAACTCAAGCGTATCAACCACAGAACAATCATCTTCTCAACAATTTTCAATTACACAGGATACTGATGAATTTACTTTAAATGAACTGAAGCCGGTCTCCCATATTAAGCCGCAATCAACATTCTGATCCCCGTCTCCAAGCTTGCTCCCAAGTAGATTTTTTTTCAAATATGGTTACACCTGCTATCTTTGAGCTTCCTAGAGTTATTAGGCTCTAGTAACCTTTCTACATTGGAATGGATTGCAATTCAAGAACGGAAGCATTAACGTCTATTGAAATAAAGCCCTCTGATAAAGGGGGCAATATTGTGTTATGGCCAAAATCTTCACATGAAAAAGAAGCATACAACAAAAGAACCTAACTAAAATATCCTAAACGAAATAGCGCCAGACCTACAAAGTGCACAAATAAAAAATGACATATAATATAGTTAACAAGAGAAAAATGATTATAACCACTAAAGGACCTGAATTAGGATCACCTGTTGATGGATGCTGCCTAGGGAACCCCAACAACAAATTTCTCAAAGAACCTGTTACAGAGATAACACCATACACAAATGAAATCCCCTGCGCATGGTATAGACAGACAATAGAATGGATTAGAACAAAAGTTATCCAATCGATACCAACAGTTGATAAAAGTCTGGATATTTTCCATATAAAAGTTCTGCTCCGTGCTGTCCTCCTCAGTGATGTTATCCTATTGTATAATACACAAGAGGAGAGGAAAACACACCATAGTGCAGTATGCAAAGTCCAAAATCTTGTACCCTGTAGAACCCACTATAAAATGCCTACTTACAAAGTGGGCGGATAGGATCTGTGCTTGTGCCAACGTCTTCTCCTGCTGTTCCACAAACCCCATGTGTTCCAGTCTCTCTGGCTCTGTTTCTCTCCCAGCACTCCCCCACTACCAGCACTCAATTCGTTTCCCCAAAAGATAAATATAAGGGGAAAAAACAAATGGTGCAGAACTGCAAAGCTTTAATTAAAGCCCACACACAGAGAATCACACTTACAATGTGTCTCTGCTGACAATAAAACACAATTGCCATCCGCAGCTTGTCCGAACCGGAGCCCCAGCCACTTCAAAATTAAACATGATCAAAACCTTAGCGGACTAATTTGTAGGGGTATAGATCACCCCAAAGTAACTGGAGAGGGGGAGACAGGATGGGTGTAATATCCAGACGCTAAAGTTTCTGGATAAATACACTCAAAACTCTGGCTCTCAAGGGGTTAAACATCGAGTTTGACCTGCTTCCTTTTTGAAGTTTAATTTTTTCAATTTTTTCATTTTTCAAATCATTTTAATCACAGTCGGTGGTTATTTTCATTTATTTTATTTGAGGTATAAGTCTGTGTTAACAGATTTAAAAATATACAATTAGATCAATAAAACAAGGCTTAAAAATGTCTATTACAAAAAATGTTATGCTATCAAAATCACGTTCTATTTTGCACTCAATTATATATAGCATTTACTAGTTGGGGTCATGAAGTGAACATACTCATATATATATATATATATATATATATATATATATATATATAATATATATTATAATATATATATATATATATATATACCATATATGTCCATATTATTTAATCCATATAAAGAATAGGGAAACAAAAAAAAACAAGAAAACAGGTAATAGTTAGGATAAGTCATTACAGGCATACCCCGCATTAATGTACACAATGGGACGGGAGCATGTATGTAAAGTGAAAATGTACTTAAAGTGAAGCACTCCCTTTTTCCCACTTTTGATGCACGTACTGTACTGCAATTGTCATATACGTGCATAACTGATGTAAATAACGCATGTGTAACAGGCTCTATAGCCTCCCCGCTTGTGCACAGCTTCGGTACAGGTAGGGAGCCAGTATTGCTGTTCAGGACATGCTGACAGGCGCATGCGTGAGCTGCTGTTTGCCTATTGAGCGAAATGTACTTACTCGCGAGTGTACTTAAAGTGAGTGTCCTTAAAGCGGGGTATGCCTGTATAACTAATATATATATATTGCATATTGCTAAAAATATATAATGCATATTGCTAAAAATAAATGAGAATCTAGATTTAGAGTTCACAAAATTAGAAGTACTTCTCTTTAAAGATACTAGGAAGTGGCTAGTACCAATTTTTTATTTTTTACCAAAAATCCACAAAGATATGCAGAACCCTCAGGGAAGGCCTATTATTTCCGGTATAGATTATTTGAGTTCCAACCTGTCAGAATATATTGATAATTTTTTACAGAAATATGTTATCAATAGCAAATTACATCTTAAAGATACTGCGCATATACTTGTGACATGTGATGTATCTTCTTTATATGCATCCATAGATCACATACAAGGGATGGAGCGATAAATAGAATCTTAACCGAAGATAGGAGTTTAGATACAAAACAAATAGAATTCATTTTGGAGGGGATAAAATTTATATTGTCAAAAACTATTTTTGGTTTAATCGAAAATTCTTTTTACAAATATGTGGAACTGCAATGGGGACCAGGTTTGCACCAAACTATGCTAATTTATTTATGACTATATGGGAAGAAGACAATATTTGGTCTTCACATCAGTTCGGTGCAAACCTGGTCCTCTGGAAAAGATACATTGATGATGTGTTTTTAATTTGGAATGGCGATAATCATTTTAAAATAATTTTTAGATTATATTAATGTTAATAATTTTAACCTGAAATTTTTATCAAATTTTAGTTAGAGCGAAGTAGAATTTTTAGACCTGGTTATTTATATTGAAAATAATACTGTATTAACTAAAACCTTTTTCAAAGCTGTAGACAGCAATAACTACATATTAAATAGTAGCTGTCACCATCCTAGGTGAATCTCCAACGTCCCTTATGGTCAACTCATGAGAATAAAAAGAAATGGTACTAAATCTGAAATCTATGAGGAACAATCAGTGGCACTGATGAATAAATTTAAAGAAAAAAAGTACAAACAAACAGTCAATACAGAAGCTAAACAGAGAACAGATAATCTTGACAGACAGCTTTTAATTAAACCCCCAAGTAAAAAGTAGAGTAAAAAGATAGATTTTACCACCACATTTAAGACACAATACAATAGAGAAGCTTATAGAATAACACAGGCATTAAATAAACATTGGCACATTCTACAGAATGACCCTGTTTTGGGAAGTGTATTACCAGCTAGACCAAATATCATTTTTACGAAAGCTAAATATTTAAAACCAAAACTAACTCCAAGTGTCCTCAATACAAAGAAAGAGGACACACAAGATAAAAAATGGTGAAAACTCCCAAAAGGGTTTTTTCTTGTGGGAATTGTAAAGCCTGCGATTTCTGTTGTAAGGGGGCAAAAAATATCTTCAAATCTAATGTCACAAAGGAAGAATTTAAAATTAAACATTTTTGAAACTGCAACACAGATTTTGTAGTTTATATGCTAGAATGTTCCTGCGGACTTCAATACATAGGAAAGACTACACATGCATTAAAGGTTAGAGCCTTGGAACACGTAGGTAATATAAGAAGAAAAATAGACACACAGTGTTCCAAAACACTTTAATTTATTTCACTAATCTAATCATAAAGACTTAACCATCAAAGGAATTGAACATATTCCCCAAAACTGGAGAGGAGGTAATCGTGCAATAGAATTGATAAAAAGAGAAACCTTCTGGATTCACCGCCTCAAAACGATGAATCCGAAAGGTTTAAATGTAGATATAGAGATTGGTGCATTTATTTAAAGTGTTATTGACTAAGAGTATTACATTTATAAATGTATTATATAAAACAAATTAATTTTTTAAAGAATTTTTTAAGAATATTTTAAGATATTTTAAATTAGTTTTAAAACAGTTTTTTTTTTGTAATTTTAGTTAATTATTTGATAACTTTGAACATTATGTGTGTGTCTATAATTCTTATTGTGGTAGGTTCTGATATTTTAATTATCTTTCCTACATTTATTTTTAGCAATATGCATTATATATTTTTAGTAATATGCATTATATGTTTTTAAGTATATATAGTATATTAGTAATAATGACTTATCCTAACTATTACCTGTTTTCTTGTTTTTTCTTGTTTCCCTATTCTTTATATGGATATATATATATATGAGTATGGTCACTTAATGACCCCAACAAGTAAATGCTATTTATAATAGATTGCCAAATAGAACGTGATTTTGATAGCAATTTTGGTAATTGACATTTTTAAGCCTTGTTTTATTGATCCAATTGTATCATTTAAATGTGTTAATATTTTCAATGTGTTATTATTAAAGTTATTGTTACTGCTGCGGCCAAGTTTATTCGAGCATTTGCCCGTTCTTGGCCGCAGCAGTATCCTGGCGCGTGCCGGAGGGTGACGGGCGCGCGCCGAAGCAGCGGAAGAGCGCCCTCCGATCGGGGCGCTCTCCCTACCGCTGCCGGGTCCGCCGGGTCCCCCGGAACCCCCTGCCGCCGTCCCGCGATCGCAGGCTCCCGATGACGCGTGACCGCGCGTCGGTGACGCGCGGCACGCCGAGGGGCAGCCACTAGCAAGCCGGGAAATCTCCCGGCTTGCGGATCTGGCCGATGAGCAATAAAGTGTGTCGGTAGTGTATATGTATTATGACTGATAGGCAATTGTAATGTGTAATATACCGAGTGCAAGTCCCACCCACTAGCCAATCAGAGCGTGATACTGTCGATTGGCCAATGAGAATCCAGCGATTATTCCATCATCCAATCATAGTCTAGTAGAGGTAAATATATATGGATATGTAAGGTGCAGCAGAAATTACTCCTGATGAAGCTTTTTGATAAGCGAAACACGTAGAGTCAAGTTGCAGTAGGCTGGACGAGCTCCCGTTATTGCCCTGTGCCAGTCATTCAAACCGAGACCGATCGCCAACCGGAAGTGAGGTGATGGACCGCCGGAAGTGACGCGACGCATCACACCAGCAGGGGCGGACGGCAGAAAAACGAGCCACGCATCTATAGTCTTATGTGTCTATGCACATTGTGTAAATGTAAGTGTAATATTTGCTGTTTACTGTAAATATACACATCAATTGAAAATACAATGTTGCACTAAAAGTATCATCTCGGTTATATTGGGGGAAATCACGCTGAGACCAGTTGCCTTCTATCAATGGGAAGAACCTAGACCACATTGATTCACCTATTGCTGTTACCCTATTGGGAAAGTCTGAGTCCCCATTTCTGTGAATACCTAGTTGTCGTTTTTATTGGAATTACTACACTATATTATTATATATATATTATAAATAGATATATTTTTTGGAGGCTTGACCTCCAACCCCACAAACAGGTGTAGCAATCAGGTCTCTGTGTGGTCTCCTGCATAGTCATGCACAGTTCATGTGTAAGTATTAGCAGATCCCCTTTAAGTTTGGCACTTAGGGGTTTAACTGTTTAGGTATATAAAGACAAGGGATTGTTAGGCTCCACAATCTGAGGAAGTGACTGGCATTGTCACGAAACATGTTGGGAGGAGCTTGATTTTGTTGCCGTCCAAAGGAGTGTGGAGGACGCTTTTGCAGTGATGTTATCAGTACGCGTGCTGGGTCACTTGATCGCTAGCATCAGCTGGAGCTCCGGTTCGGACAAGCTGTGGACGGCAAGTGTGTTTTATTGTCAGCAGAGACACATTGTACTGTAGTGCCGACGGTTATTCAAAAACAAACCAGTGGCAATCACCAAGAAGACCCAGGTACATGCTGGGTACATGCTGCAACATTTCAGTGACATTTCTGCAGAGTCTAATGGTCCATCGGATTAACAGCGGGGGTCCCTGGCAGTCCCATTAGTATCTGCAGAAATGTCACTGAAATGTTGCATCATGTACCCAGCATGTACCTGCCTAGTTTAAGGCAAGTTTAAGGCAAGTTTTAGAATAATCATTGGCTCATCTGTAAGTGTGATTCTGTGTGTGTGTTTTAATTAAAGCTTTGCAGTTCTGCACCATTTGTTTTTTCCCCTTTATTTATCTTTTGCGGAAATGAATTGAGTGCTGGTAGTAGGGGAGTGCTGGGAGAGAAAGAGAGCCAGAGAGACTGGAACACGTGGGGTTTGTGGAACAGTGGGAGAAAACATTGGCACAAGCACAGATCCTACCCACCGCATGCATTGCATGTCTACTTTGTAAGTAGGTATTTTATATTGGGTTCTACAGGGTACAAGATTTTGGACTTTGCATACTGCACTATGGTGTGTTTTCCTCTCCTCTTGTGTATTATACAATAGGATAACATTGCTGAGGAGGACAGCACCGGAGCAGAACTTTTATAAAGAAAATATCCAGACTTTTATCAACTGTGGATATCTATTAGACTCTTGTCAACTTTAGTGGTAATCCATTCTGTTGTCTGTCCATACCATGCGCCGGGGATTTAATTTGTGTATGGTGATATGAAAAAGAAGCATTCAAGCAGTTGTGTGATGCACAATGCTACAGAGAACTCACTGGAGACCCAACTCTCAAATTTAATACAGAGCTTTATTCTATTTTATATGACGCTTATTCTCAAGGTGTAATTACTAAACTGCACCATGATGAGATACACAGTAATTCCAACATGAGATACCCAGTAATGAGATATTATGAGATACTCAGTAATTCCAACACTATGGGCCTTCAGCAGTAATATGAGATACCCAGTAATTCCAACACTATGGGCCTCAAGCAGTAAGCGTTGATAAGGCACTTATCGACCACATATCGGCCAAAATGGCTACTCATATTCAATAAGCCTCGATAAGCGGACGATAACGGCCTGTTTCGCAGAAAAATCTTTTCACCAAAATCAAATCGCCGACTGACCAGCGATAAGCCACTTATCGACACTTTTCGGAATGATCATAAACACGCGCGATTCTAGTAGCCGCGATTCACCTATCGCCGCCTATCGTGGCCCTAAAATGGCGATTTTATCCCCAATTCAATACACCACAAAATTTGGGCAGATTGGTGGGGAGATTAGAGGTCGGGACTTAGAAATTGTTTTGCGTTTTTCCTGCATAGCATTGATGCTGGGGGGTCTCCGGGGCTTATACACATTAATACTGGCACCGGAGCCCCCCGGCATGAATCGATGCAGGAAAAAGGCATTTACAGCTACTTCATTACCTTAGCGGCTAACCGCTAAGGCAATGAAGGGGTTAACCACCCGTGCCAGGCTTATTGTTGGTAGTGGGGGTGGGTGAAGGGGGTATTTGGCCCTTAGTGGGTGTTTAGGCCTTGCGGGGGTTTTGCTGGTGGACTTAACCCCTTCATTACCTTAGCAGTTCATACCGCTAAAGTATTGAAGGGGTTAACCCTACCGCTAACCACCCAAGGTCTAAACACCCATCCTTAAGGCTAATACCCCCTTCACCCACCCCCGCTTCACAAAATAAAAACAACAGACACACACAACAGTCCCAAAACACACCTCTTAGGCCACAATAAAATTGCAATATTTAATGTAAAACCATTATTTATTTTTTAACATACAGGATTCATACCTCAGACCTACGGGAGTCCCCGGTGGTCCCGATGGGTGTCCGCAGGCCCCACAGTGCACCAGTACCCCAGGGTCTGCGGGGACCTATGGAGATCAACTGAGGACCCCCCGGATGCCCACGGGTGCCACCTTCGGACCCACAGGGGGCTCTAGAATACCCTGAATGTGGGGGTTAGCATACAGAGACACTTCCCCCCTCTTCATTGGGTTGGCCCCAGGAATGAGTACTCACAAGTCCCCAGCAGCTCTCCCCAAAGCGTGCAGCTGTATCCAAGTCAGGAGAATCCAATGCAGTGTGTGTGCAGAGCACAGCAGGAAAAGTGAGAGAGAAGCAGGTCTGGCAAAAATATTCTCTTTAATGGGAATCCATAAAACAGAGGGTTGCAACCCTTCTACGCATTTCGTGCAGGTTATGCACTTTATCAAGAAATGTCACACATGATACACAGAACATTTAAATACAGCTGACTGCCATTTTGGCGCCAAAACCAGTGATGTCACACTCGCCGCAAAACCCGGTCACAGGGAGAGCTCCCGCCACATAGCCCAACCAATCCACAGCCTCAGGGAGCTACATTCACCTGTTGCTCGTGGCAATCATACCTATGCATTGCAATGGACTCTCCTCCGTCCAGTCGGCGCATGAATGCGCAGACGGATGAGGTGCTACCAACAGCCTCCCATGCTGACCAGCATGTGCGCGCATGTCCACACAGTACACCAAGTGGCAGTCTGGTGAATAAAAATGCGCACGCAGCTCCCCACCATCAGGAGCCATAAGAAAATAACAATAGCCCAAATGAAAAAACAAACATACAGCAGTCAGCAACACAATACATAAAGTGAATGACTACCTAGTACATTAAGAAAACAGTGTACTAAAAAGTATATTCCTATACATAATGTAAAAACACATGCGCAACCCTCTTGACAAAACAGAGGTAATTAGTCATAATAATACTCATAAGCATAGTATATTCATGAATAGAAATGTGAGTATACTACCGAAAAAGGAGTAAAGGAAATATTAGTATCTATAACATCATCATTAGATAAGCAATGGAAATAGCTGACATCAAGATCTAAACCTCAATATTAAGTTCTTTCAAATCCACAAGTGTCACTACCAGGCTTTTTAGAATCAATATATAAAGTCTTCATAATTAGTCTGTTTATGTATTATTATTTGTCCACATCATGATGCCACATGACAAAGATGTGGCAGAAACCAAACACATAGAGAAAAGTATATGCATCATATTGAGACATAAATGATGATAGTATATAAGCCATTACAGCAATCCTCATAATAAATGCACAACGTCTACCTGTAATGATATTATTATATGTCTCACAAGATGCATAATATTCACAAGGCAGTGTATTTCATTAGATCAATATAAGTCAATATAAAACATGATGCTATAATTTATCCCCAAAACACTCTAGAACTATAGAATCCAAATTAAACCTTCAAAATTCCTATATTAATAGAAACAGATTATATATCAGTTCATATGTTAAGCTGACACACTGATCAACAGAAAAATCTATTTCAAAAAATGATCTTTTTCAAAAAATGATTGATGTTCCATTCTATATTAATCCCATCAGGGAATCGAGTTTTCAACATGAAAATCCAATATGATTCTCTACAATCCAAAGTCTTGACTATATCACCTCCTCTCTCCCTTCTAATGATCCTCTCTATACCAATGAAGGAAAAGTTATCAAGACCCCCCTCTCTACATTCGGAAAAGTGTTTCGATACAGGATGCTACAAATCTCTTTTCCTAATGAGTCTACAGTGCTCCTGCATCCTGATCTTAAGAGCCCTCGTGTTCCTACCCATGTATCTTTTCCCACAGCAACAGCTTATAAGATAAATTACATAAGAAGTATTACAATTAATAAAGCTGTTGATGTTGAAGCGTTTATGTGGACTGTGGGAAAAGATACACTTGGATGGCCTCATGAACTTACACATGTTACAATGATTACATCTACTGTAAAAGATCCCCTAGTGGCAAAGGTGTTAGGGTTTCCAACAGAAGTGGAAATAACACTTGGAGAAATAAAAGTCGCTTCCTCTACGCAAGTTCACGTGACTGTCCTGTGTGAGAGAGAGCCACAGAGAGACACAGAGAGACACAGACTGACTTCCAAGCTGATGTCCGGGGACCTAGTGCATTATATCTTTGGACCTTACTGCAAGGAGCTCATTTTAATCTTCATTACTTGTTAATTTGTGATATATGTTGTGTGTTTTTTAATATACCCTTTTCCCATTTTCTCTAGTGTGCTTTGCCTTTTCTTGTCATATATATATATATATATATATATATATATATATATATATATATATATATATATATATACACATAAAAACATACAGAGTTACAAACAGTACATACTTAAAGTGCACTGACTCTGAAAACAATGACATAGAGAAAGGGAGCCTTAATCAGATTGTAATGCAAGCTCCTTGTAACCTGGGGCAATTCACTTTATCTCCCAGTGCCTCAGTCACCCAAAGAATAATTATAAATTCTAAAGGGCAGGAACTTGTGCAGGCAAAAATTCTATGTACAGAGCTGTGTACACTGTCAGTGCTTTAAAAGAAAAATGATTTATTGTATATTTATATATTCCATATATTCATGTTTTTACAATAGCTTTTTAATGCAGGTTCCTTTGCATCTGTTGGTATTTTAAAATTGTAATCTGGGAATAAAGATTTAAGAGGCAGATGTCCGTCAAGTCAGACAACAGATGAGTTAAAATTCCAAACCACTCAGTTTTGGAGAAAAAATAATTAGTTCCTAGTTGCTTGTGTAGTTCCCTTTCGTCTTTTGGATACAAACCTAATGGTTTTGCCTCTGACATGAAGGATGATTTTTCTAATGTTTATGGCAAATGTATTCACTAGAGGAAGGTGACTGACAGTGTGCTGCCAGCGGTCATGACTTTCTATTTTAGGCTGCCATTTAACATGCTGTTTTATTTTTTAATAAAAGGATTTATACTGCTTTGTGCCAACAGAATTCTCAAGTGTATCTCAATCTACTGTTTCTACCTATAATAAAGTAAAACATTTAAAGCATATGATTATTAGCTATTCACAGACCAGGTGGATAACTGATCAGTATTCCTTTCCTTGCGTCTGCTTAATGGTTTGACTCATCACTTAAATACACACAGATTTTCTTAACCCCATATTGCATACAGTATACAATAAAAGATAATAAACAAGATTTCTTTGAAGTACAGGCTAAGATGTTTGCAAAAGTATACTATATGCACAGATCAATAATCCATGAAGTCAAATGTACTGTAAGTGAAAGTGACCATTTTAATATCTTATTGTCAGCATGTTTGTTCTTTATAGTATTTCAATGAATGCTAGTTTCTATATTTCATGTTGAGAAATCAAGTTACTCATTACAGAATAGAAGTAAATTTCCTGGACAAAGTAATTGTGCTTCTCATTTGAAGGGGATTTCTCTAATCCAGTAGAATGTGGTCTACAGTTTCCTCATATCATGGGAAAACAATCTATTTTACTGTGCTACATTATTATATACAGATGTAGAAGATAGTATTGTACCTATTAATGCAATACACAGTATTAATGCTGGCTCGTTAATTAACTAGTGCTATTGAAAACAATTGGTTAAAAAGATAACACAGGTTTTGTTTGTTGCTTTATTTTGTGTTCTAACTCATGTTGATAAAGTAAATACTATCTGCTACATTTGAATACATTTGGGTTAGATATAATTGGTTCAAACATAAAATGAACAATAATTTTAAAGTTTTTAGTGTACCGCTTAAATGTATAGCCTTATTGGCTGGAATATATTTACTGAGAGAGAAAGTACAATTTTTTTGACTGTTCCTGCACCTGCTGTTAGCTTTGTATATTGAAATCCTTTATCATACTGAAAAAAGGCAGTTCTATAAGTCAATTCATTACATGTCAGTTTCCTAGAATCTGTTGAAATTGCATCTCTGTTTAATTTGATCTCAATAACTCCGGATTGGTGTTTAGAGATTGCTTACAAAATACACTGTAAGTTGCAATCAACTTTGAGGTCACACTGCCTGGCTGTCTAGTATTATCATATATTGGGCCACCTCCCCTCTGGACTTACCTTTTCCATATCCTTATTTATAGCTGATGTAAAACCACGTACAAAAACATGATCAGTCATTTCCTTAGCTATTCCGGTGATGCTAGGTGGAAGCCCGTGTGCATAATAAAGGTTAATCCCGGCTGGTTACCCCTGAAAAATGTGGGTCCATGGAATCTAAGTGGCACTATAAGCCAGGGGCCATGCACTGTAACCTGTAAATTTTAAAGTGTACCCTGCTTTCCCAATTTACATGTTTGCCTTGCCCCAGCCCCATGAAACTTCAGGAGGATACATTTTAGGTTGGATATTTGGGTGTAAATGCAGTTATTTTTTTGCAGGAGTTCAGGGGCTAAAGTTCCCGGTTGTACCCTTATTCTCCCCGTCTTAAAGGCATGATTTGCCTGTACATGGGTTAAATTACACCCGGGTTACCCAGTGTCTCCCAGACTCCTGGTTTTCAAGCCCATATATCCCAGTCCCTTTCCCTCACAGGTATGATCTCCCCAAGTCATATTATGTATTAAAACATATTTTATTGTGTTTGGTGCATTTTCTATAAATGTCTATGCAGTCAGCCGGGCATCCACATAGGTCCTGGGATGTCTGGAAAGGATTGTGGGTCAAAGAGGAGACGGGCTGTTGAGAGGTGTTGGGGTGTTAGGTTGCCTGGGAAGGGTTGAGTACTGGATCCGGAGAATGGAGACCCCCTGTGGGGAGGATACTCTGGAGCCTGCCAAGTAGGAGGCAATGGCTTGAATGTGGGAAGCCACAGACCGTAGGCACTTTTTCCATTGACAATCCGTATATCCTGCCCACTCGACATCCCGAGCTGGCTTGGTACACGCCTCCTCCTATGTCATTCAAGAGACGAGCCCCCTTTTCTATTGGCTAGTGGAAGGGAATTCCCACGCTCTGATTGGTCGCTTCTCCTTCCTCCTTGCTAAAGATAGAACAGCGGAAGGTATGTAAGGAGTTGGCCGAGTCAAAGAGCCAGACCATCCTGTGACTTGGGTCGGTAATGCAAAGGCGGGCTTTTCAAAGTTGCTTTGTTGCAAATAACAGAGCAACCGGCTTCTTTTTTGAAGCTTAGAAAGCCTGCCTAGCTGAGGCTAAGTCAAACATTGGGACCAAGTTCAGAAAATAGAAGGTAGCAGTTGCGGCTAAGATTTTTAGCCGAAAAGAGGACAAGGAAGCCTGGGTGTACAGATGCAGGTGCCATTATTCAAACACTTCACGCAGTGTATACCTCGGAATACACATGTGATGGCGCACGTTATCTTCCAACCGTACAATCAGAAAATTGCATTTTAGCGTTGTCTGCAATACCGTCTAGAAACTCAAGAGGGCGATCGCGAGTTGTTGTCTTAAAAATCTGATAGCAATTCAACCTGTCTTTTATTGCCGTACAGTTCTGCAAGTGTGTGTGTAATTGTAATTTGAAGATTAACATTATGAGTTCATACTGTATAGTGTACATGGGAAAGAAGTCCTTTCTGAGGCTCCTTAGCCATACACAGAATAAAAATATGAGTACACATAACAAAAGTATTTTGTATGAATTAAGTGTTGTATTTGTACAGGATAATAAAGTGAAAAGGAGTCATACAAAAATACAACGTCACTTCTAATTCCGAATGTAAAAAAAAAATCCTCTCATGCGTGTACAGTATGTCTAATTGGAACCTTGTTGAAACGCATATGCGTGTCATCACATTTAGGCGCATGCGTGTTTGTCTCATTGGAACCTTGGTCACATTTAGGCGTATGAAAAAATAAAAATAAAAAGACATCCCTTTTTTTTCTCGCCATGGGCTTAACCATTTTTGCCGTTCTTACATTCAATCACTAGCTTTTTAATTCTACAGTAATGTATACTGTACTTTATGAGGTGGATGTTTATTTTTATTTAGGGGTGGGGGGTTTCAAAACATTCTGATGACCTGTTCTAAAGATTTCTTTGAACTAATTATCCTGCATACACACCCAGGCTGGCAAAGCTGCTGTAAACTGGAGTAATAGCACATCTCTCCCCCCACTCCACCACACCCACACACACACAAACCCTAAAGTATTTTAAATGCTTATCGACACCTCCCCCAGAGCCATTCATTATGTTGTAGGCTTTGTGTAGAATCTTCTTGAGGTCGGTTTCACACACGCATGTGCATGTGTGAAAATCCCTTCTTGGGGATTTGGCGAGAATGACTAACTGTAAGGAATCGGGGAGCACGTCCCCCGCGGCTTGTTCCCTCCTTACCTGCTGCTCCACAAACCTCCAAGCTTCTTGCAGAGCATGCGCGCCCATGGAGAACTTTCAATGTTTCCACTGAGCTCTGCCACGTGTGGCGCGCACACGTGACATGCGTGCACCGCTCCCCAGCTGCGGGTCAACCATTATTATCACTCCCACCTGTCTCCTGCACCTTCCAGCCAATCCCTGCCATTGCATAGGCCGCTCCTCTGCTCGACCCCACTTTCTCATTGGTTGCATCCCTTCATTTATGCTCAGCCGTTCCCTTAATTCTTTGACTGAGCATAATTCATGGTAGCCTTGTGTTTCCACATCCCTGTTCCTGCTGCTTTTGTGTTGTACCTTGCCTGACCTTGATCTGCTGTCTGATCTCCTGTGTACTGACCCGGCTTGACTAGGACCCTTCTCTGGATAACGACCCGGCTTGACTGCAGACCCTTCTCTGGATACTGACCCTGGCTTGCCTCTGAACTTCCATACATCTTCATCCCTGACCATGGCACTCGAACAAACTACTATCCTACCGGCTCCTACCTTTGACCATGGAACCCAGGACATCGACTACTCTCCTGGCTCTGACCTCCGACCCTGGCAAGTATCTATCTTCTCCAATCCCAATTTTGCAACCTTGACTATCCACTCTCCAGACGTGCCTCCGCTGCTGTGGGTGGCGCAGTATATACTTTCCCACCTCAGTACTGGTGTCCTGCCTTGTTCGTGGTGAGCTCAAGCATTACAGTATGCTCAGCCCCATGAACATGGATCCCAATGAGGTGGGCCAAGCCGTGTCTCCATTCGTGACCGATGTCTTCGGTTAGAGGCTCAGGTCGAATCTTTAGTCCAAAGTTTCTCGTCCTTTACCCTGCTGCAGCAGCAGCAGCAGCAGCAATATTGAGTCTTGAGACCAGCAACGACATTCTCGCCCACTCTTGAACAGACCATGTCTGCTGAACCATGTCTCCCAACTCCCAAACATTATGCGGGCGATCCTCATGGATGCAGAGGTTTTATCAACCAATGCGTAATCCAATTTGAATGAACCCATTCTCGTTTTTCCTCTGCAAGGTCTAAAGTGGCATATATTATCGCTCTGCAGACCGGTGAAGCCCTGGCTTGGGCATCCCACATTTGGGAACAAAGAACAGAGCTTACCCAGGATTTTGCACACTTCACAAAAGAATTTAAGCAAGTCTTTGATACCCCGGTCCGTAAGGTCACTGCAAAGTCATCTCTGGTTCACCTTGCTCAGGGTCATCGGCCAGTTGCCAGGTATGCCCTCGAGTTCTGGACTATCGCAGCAGAGACGGGCTGAAATAATGAGGACTTATCGGCGGCCTTCTGGCAGGGTCTATCTGAGTCCCTCAAGGACGAACTGGAGGCACAGGAATGACCTAATATTTTAGAAGACTTCATCGAGGTATGTATCCCAGTCGACCAGCGTCTTCAGGAGAGAAAGGCTATCACTCTCGGTCTTTCCCGACCAGACCCCCTACTTTCAATCTTCCTTCTATAGATCCTCCGGCTCCTAATGATCCTAAACTCATGCAGCTAGGAAGCCATCGACTATCTTTCACTGAGAAAAAGCGCCGGCGGGATAGTGGTCTCTGCCACTACTGCGCTCATCCCGGACACCAGGTGCTTCGTTGTCCACTCAAACCTGGAAATGCCAACGCTCAATGAGGTATAAGGGATCACATTTGGGACTATCTCTCCTTCTCCTTCTTCCCAGGAAATCTTGCCGAGCCGGATCATGCTTCTCATATCTCTCAAGGGTCCTAACTTTCTAGCCTCAGCTCTGACCTTTGTCGACTCCGGGTCAGGAGGCAACTTTATTGACCACGATTTCACCTTAAGGAATGCAATTCCACTCATCTCTAAACCTGTGCCTTTCGGGTTGGAAGCCATCAACGGACATCCCCTCCAGCCGGCCTTCATCTCTCTGGAAACCTGCGAACTCTCTCTTATAACAGAGAACGTCACAAGGACGAGATCTCTCTAGACTTAATCCATACGCCATCCGTTGAGGTAATCTTAGGCTTTCCCTGGCTCCAACGACACAATCCACAGTTGGATTGGACAGACAAAGGACCCATACAGTGGAGCTCTCAATGTGCCAAATCTTGTATTACTCCATGGCAGCAAATCGGCTGTCTAAAGATTCCCAAAGAAGACCATTTTACCCAAGGTTTATGCCGACTACAAAGATGTATTCGACAAGGTACGCTCAGAAGTTCTTCCCCCTCATCGGCATTTTGATTGCCTGATTGATCTTTTGCCTGACTCCGTTCTACCCAGAACCAGATAATACCCTCTTTATCTTCCTGAGACCAAAGCAATGTCTGAATATATTCAAGAAAATCTGAAGAAGGGATTTATTCGGAATTCTTCATCCCCAGCCGGAGCCGGCTTTTTCTTTGCCAAAAAGAAGGACGGTTCTCTTCGCCCTTGCATAGATTACAGAGGGCTTAATCAGATCACCGTGAAGAACCGTTATCCCCATCAACTCATCTCTGAGCTTTTTGGTTGCTTGCAAGGGTCCACTATTATTTCTAAATTAGATCTTCGGGGGCACATAGTCTTATTCGCATCCATCAAGTTGACGAATGGAAGACGTCATTCAACACACGTGACAGTCATTACGCATATCTAGTTATGCCTTTTGGCCTGTGTAATACTCAGGCTGTGTTTCAAGAATTCGTAGATGAGATTTTTCGAGACCTCCTCCATCTTTTTGTCATAGTCTATCTTGACGACATTCTTATCTTCTCTAAATCTCTTTCAGAACACATCTATCATACCAAACTGGTCCTGTCTTGCCTTCGGGAGAATCATCTCTATGATAAACTAGTGAAATGCCAGTTTCACCAAACTTCTACGGCATTCCTGGGCTATATTATCTCAGACTCTGGATTTTCCATGGACCCTGCTAAACTTAAGGCAGAACTAGAATGGTCCCAACCTACTTCTCTGAAAGCGATTCAACATTTTTTAGGATTTAGTGGAGTAGAAATAAAGGTGCTAACTGTACACGTCAACAATGGTAGAGGAAGGACCTGAATGCACTATTATGTTAGAGAAATTTATGCTGCTTAGGTATTTGAAAGGTAATATTCAGTTCCCATAAACGTATTGAAATGGAAGAAACAAAAACCCTAGCGCACAAATAATATTAAAGTAAACCACTGTTTACTAGAGGCTAAAAGAGTTCCAAGAAAAAACACTTAAAAAAGGGATGTAGATAACATAAATTTAATAAAAAACAATACTGAAAAAACAATCCAATGAAATGTACTTGTTAGATATATCTCTAATGGGTACAAGCTCAACCCCCCAAAAAAATTTTGGTTCCACAAAAAACAATAAAACAATAAAAATAGCAGTAACCTAGCAAAAACTCATTAAAGGTAGTACATTCCCTACAGCATTGAATCCGGAGCAAAAAAAGTATCCAAAGTAAATGCTGCAGAACAGAGATAACTGCAGGCTAGTGCTATCTACAATACACTCATAT